>VMBQ01009595.1:0-12164 GCA_007657795.1 Dreissena rostriformis
GGGGGAAAAAGTATACTTTTTTGATGGGGGATTGGGTCGATATTCGGCCCCCAAAAAAGCAGATCGAGGGCCCTCAAAACCAATCATTAGAACAATAATTTGAGCCAGTCAAAAATCAGAAGAATTCTTATGCATTTGATTGTCGAAAATCCATCCATGCTACTATGCTTATATGGATTTGAATCAGATATGGAAGGTTGGAGAAAAAAACGGGATCCAAGCGACCCCTGCTATATATTGAATACAGCGTTATAACGGAGCGTGTAATATTGGATTTACAGTGTATATGGACAAAGTTATGCTCCAGACAAAGTGTCCAGTACACATTTCTTAAATTTGACCTTTGACATTGAATAGACAACTAGACATTGGAACAAGTTACCTGGTTCTTAAGCGCGACATTCCGTCTCATCATACTGATCACTTATGACAAGTCGAATGAAAATCCATCCAATAAATACATTTGACATTTGGCTGGACAAAGTTATCCTCTGGACAAAGTGTCATTTTTTTTTTTACATTTGACCTGGATTTGTGACCTTGACTTTCGACCTAAAGACCTGCTTCTGGCATGTGATACTCCGTCTCATCATGGTGATCGCTTGAGGCAAGTAACATGAAATCAAAAAAGTTATGCTCCGTAAAAGGTTTCAATTACAAACTTGATTAATTTGATCTTCAAACTCGAATTGTGACCTTTAGCTTGGTGTTGCGCACAGTACTCCGTCTCATCATGCCAGGGCCAAAACACCAACTTTAGGGCAAGGGCCACAGCCTTTTTTTCGGGGAAAAAAGACAGAATTTTCTGGCTTTGGGGAATAAAAAATACTGAGGTAGATTGGAAATTTAGAGAAAAATGCATGATTTTAAAGAAATTTCTGTAGGGGAAAGGGCCTTTTTGTTTAAGGGGAAGAAAAAGAGGCCCCTTGGGAAGAAGGGTTTTTTGGTCCTGCTGATGCTGATCACTTATGGCAAGTTATTTCAAAATTCATCCATGATGGACAAAGTCCAATAAATAACCAGGGTCTATCTTTGTGTAACTTTTTTTGTAAAAACTCTCAAACATAACCTATCATTAAAAGATTTGCTTTAAGTACAGTAGAAACCCGACGGCTCGAACTCGCTTGGCTCGAATTTCCGGTTGGCTCAAACTCTCCTCGAAGCACCAATTTTTTATTGCTATATATTTATATAAATATTTGTCGGATGGCTCGAACTCGCTTGACTCGAATTATCGGATGGCTCGAACTGTTTTCACAGTCCTGGTCACTGTTTTCACACATTCTTTTTTCGGTTGGCTCGAACTCGCTTCGGGTCGCATAAAACTGTAAATCGATTAGGACCTTTTGATTAAAAGCACGACGTTATTGATATTACACCGGTTGAAAACATGCCATTGACTCAATCGGTAATTGATTTGAGTACAAGATAACAATTTGTATAAAGTCTGGCGTTTTAGTAGATGCAGGATTATTATAGCTGAAACGTCTAAATCGCTTCTTGCTGAGCAATCTAGAGAAGGCCCCGGTACCCAATCCGGGTGGAATAGATTCGTTTCTCGGCGACAACTCAGGAACGCAACAGAAACTGACATAATTTCATTCTTAAAAAAAAACATAAATTAATAAATCTAGTGCTGTTTCATATTTAATCGATGTGTATATACTGCTGATGATTTTTTTTTTGTTTCTTAGTAGCCGTTACATGTACCCGTATATGTGCTACTTAAAAACGTGCTGATAAATTGGCTATATAATATGTGTTTTATTGAATGTGTAACTGTTTTAACATATTGGTTAATAAAAATATTTAAATAAAAGTATTTATTTGGTTCTTCTTAATTCAAAAGAAGAAAGTAGTAAGAAATAGTACGGAGTTGAGGAAGTAAGAATACTCTTCAACTGGACGTGCAAATATATTGCAGACTTATGTTCGTAAACAAAAGTATATTTGAAATGGGATGGCTAGAATTCCGGATGGCTCAAACTATTGTTGTCGGTCCTGGCGAGTTCAAGCCATCGGGTTTCGACTGTATAAACAAGAGCTGTGTTTGTGAAACACAATGACCCCTACTGCGCTTTGAAGCCGCATGGCAGCTATTTTAGAAACAAGGTTATATTTTGAATGTAAAGGTCACAGTGACCTTGACCTTTGACCTAGTGACCCCAAACCATGTTTGATTGTAGATGTCAATGAGATGTATGCACATGTGAAGTTTAAAGAACATAGACCCAAGAGTTTTCATTTTATGAGCAAGGTTAAAGTTTTGGGACAGAATGACAGAGAGACAGACAGGCCAAAAACAATATAACCCCTTTTTTTTAAAAGGGGGCATAAAAACCATTAACAGCTTGAGGGTATGTCATCGGGTGTAAAAAACGTTTTATTAAGATAGTAAGTATAGCAGTATTAAAAGTAATTTAGGTAATTTAGTGTAGCGTGTATGTAGCTTTTAGTGGAATCTAACATAGTTGAATTTAACCTATCTTTCCCCCTTTTTACACAAGCGCTGCACAGGGACACAACGCACAAAGAAATCGAACAAGCAAGATCGACACTTAATGTTGCACTTGAATAATATCCATTTTGTAGGCTTAAAGTGCAAACCTACTGGTAAACAAAATTATTATACAATTGCCTTTGTTCAGCTTTCAGGATTCAAAATTTTATTGTAGTTCATGTATTTTTGGTATTTGATTATTTTGAGAAATATAACGCTCATCAAACCATTGCTATGCATTGTCTATGTTGTACAGTCCTTCCCAAATACCGTCGGTCCTCGGATTTTTCCGATAATAAATTGGAAAATCCGGAAATGATTCTAATATTGCAGGACCTCGTGTCCGGTAAATAAAGTATGGCAAAATTCGTAATTCTGAAAGCTATTTTTAAAAAAGTATCAATGAAAAAGTAAGATTTTACCAAATTATTAATGAATACTCAAATAATGTAAAAACGTTTTTTCATTGGTTTCATTTTTTTGAATTATGGTAGGATTTATACGGTATCTGAAAAATGTTGCTGCCTTGTCAAAGCAAATAACACACTACGTCATCGCTATACGAGTACATTCCGCAAAGGGAGAGAATCAAAATTGACAAACACGTGCAGTTTGTTTCCTTTGTATCCGATTAATTCGTAAGCAAACAGGGCATAAACAAAGGTCATTATTACCTTCCCGCGAACTGTCAACATCAACGCAGGAGTTAAAAAGAAACACAATCTTGGACATTCTACATGAATAAATGCATGATTACTTTTATGTATTAAATGGAAAATAATGTTAATTTTTTATATACATATGTAGATTGGATATGTACAATAATTTTTATAATAATATTAAAAATTGTTAAAAAATCTCATTTTTGTCTTTCTTCTAAAAAAAAAATGGGCGGGAAATGATAACTCAGGGCCGTCATAGGCTGCATGATTATAGGACCTCCTGGCCGGAAATTAAAAATAATTTTGAGAAGGACTGATGTTGTGCATTATTATTTTCTAATATTATGTATTTTTTGTTACAGGAATTCGTTTATCCCATCCAATATTATCAGTAAAGAACCACAAGTTGTTGTTCATTTACCGAGCCACCATTTGCGTTGCTAAGTCGGATGACAAGTACAGTCAAGTAACCATTATTTACAGATCAGTAGTGAAAATAAATTGTGCTGGTGAAAAGTAATAAATGTTTTGTGACTTCTATTACGCGATTTAAATTGATACTTCATCAAGTATACTGTAATAACTCTGGCGCAAAATATGCACAAACATTATACCGAAATTATAGGAAAAAAAATCAAGTGTATAATGTATTCTAAAACCAGTAAAGGAGTTCACCATAGTTCTTCTTGAATGCTCTGAGCTTTTATGAGTACATTAAGCGACCTGAAGGGTCAATATAGCTGGGGGTTGTATTGGATATTGCGGTATCCGGAGAAGTGCCCCCTTATTTTAAAGGTGGCGGAGAGGTGCCCCCATCAAATCTGTAGGGGCGGAGAACTGCCCCCCCCTGTCAGAATTAAGTAGGCGGATATCTGCTCCCTCACAATAATTCAAGGGGCGGATAAGTGACCCCCTGTGTCAACTTCAATTAGCATGAATTGTGGGGCTTCATCATCACCCTAAACAGTTACTCAAACTAATGAGAAGTTAAATGCAAATGGTGAGCAATCAATTACTTATGGCGATTGCCGTTTTATACCTTTTATTACTTGTTTTTATTATTTTTGAAATTTCGCTCAATTTCCAGCCATATTAGCAAGGAAGTTACTGGCGCTATTGTCATTGTAATACTCGCTATATATATCGCCGCGAAATTTCTTTAATTAGGGGGCACTTCTCCGGGTCATCAATTCTGACAAGGGGGCAGTTCTCGGACCCTTATTAATCAGCAGGAGGGCAGTTCTCCGTCCAATAAAAAACAGTGAGGGGGCAGTTCTCTGCCCAGTGAAAAGTTCTCCGGGGGGGGGGGCGCTTCTCCTAGAGCCTGCTATTGCAACTAGAGTTCACCAGTGCCAGGTCAATTTTGGAGAGCTACATTTGGACTTCATGGTAAATCAAACAAAAACTCAATGCGTACCTTGTGAATAGAACCAATCTGTGATGGTTGATCCGGTATTGCCTGTGTCACATCAACCGCATGTACACTGTACATGAGAACGTACATGAGAACGTCAACGTCGTCAAAAATGTAATCAAGGCCAAGGGTTAAAATCTGGAACTGTATTAGTTAACAAATGGGACAATCAACACGTGGGCGGCATCTAACTTTTAAAACAACATTGCATTTCGAACTTAAATCATTCTTTCGATATGACTGAATAAATATGCACTTCTTAATTGATATCATTAAGTTAGGCCGAACAAAAGTCATGTTCGATGGGCGCAGCCATATTTTATAACACTGCCCGAAAATATTGGTCGTTGTCGACTATTAATTTTGAAAAAAAACTGAAAGATTTTGGAAAGAAATATTTTAATACGAAAATGATGGTATCATGCAAGGCTTCATACCCTCTATAATTTTCTGCAAATAAAAAAAAGATAATCTTACCTTTTAAACCCAATTCTTATGAGCATTCGATGTAGAATCCAACAGTATTATATTAAGTGGTTTGATGCATCAGGGGTAAGACACTGGGGTGGATCAACAGCTTCCTCGCAAATCGTCATCAGCAGGTAGCACTTGACGGCAAAACATCAAAGTCAGCCCCAGTAACATCGGGAGTCCCCCAAGGCACGGTCCTGGGTCCGCTACTGTTCCTGGTCTATATAAATGACCTCCCCAGCAGAATTAGCTCCTCAGCACGCCTCTTTGCAGATGACTGCTTGTTATACAGAACCATCGCATCAGACAGAGACACTCAGGCACTTCAAGAGGATCTAGATCGCCTTCAAGTGTGGGCGAGGGACTGGCAGATGGATTCTAACCCAGACAAGTGTGAGTTAATTCGTATTACCAACAAGCGCAAAGCCATTGATGGCTCATATTCCATACATGGCCAACTCCTCAAGCAAACCAACAAAGCAAAGTACTTGGGCGTCACACTCGACAATACCCTGTCCTGGAATAGCCATATTGACGAAACTTGTAAGAAGGCTAATAATACCACAGCATTTTTTAGAAGTAACATGAGCACATGCCCACAAGATATCAAGGCCACATGCTACACGTCCTTGATTCGACCTCAGCTGGAGTATGCAGCATCAGTATGGGACCCGCACACTAGGTCAAACATCGACAAGCGCGAGCAAGTGCAAAGAAGAGCCGCTCGATTCTGCACAGATGACTACAAACAAGCCAGCAGTGTCACGGCTATGATGAAACGGCTTGACTGGGACACACTTGAAGCCCGTCGCCAGCACTCCAAAGCCATCATGATGTTCAGGATAGTAAACAACCTAGTAGACATCCAATCCCAGCACATCCTACTACCAGTCAGCTGGTGTCAATACTAGGGGCCACATCAACAGGTTCCTTGTCCCCTTTGCCAGCGTCAATGCCTACAAATACTCCTTCTTTCCATCTGGCATCCGCATCTGGGACAGCCTACCAGAAGCGGCTATCATGGCACCATCCCTCGACGTCTTTAAGACTATGATGGACACGCTAAGGCCTTAACTCTGGAGCAACTTGTTTTTATCCTGCTTTTAGCCGTTTTGCAGGCGTTTTCCCCTTACGCATGTACATAGTCACAATTGTGCGACAATGCTCAAGAGGAGCCCAGCACATTACCCGGAAGAAGAAGAAGAAGAGACTTTGCAGAGTGGGTGCGGTGCTTTAATAAAAATCTAATTATTAAAAAATATCTTTACATTAGACTTAACTGTTAGAAAAGCGTTATAAACGCTAAAAAAACTCAACAATGAAAAATCTGTGCTTTCCTAACAACGCGGAGAAAGCAGCTTTACTATTGGCTGATTGGCTGATAACACAAGAAACATTAAGGCACTTCATTTTGAGTGCCTTCTTCCGGTTGACAAAGCGTCATATATCTGACCTACTTATACTGCTCTTACTTATAAACTGGAATTGTGCAAGTTATTATACGAGATTGAAGCTTGTATATAAACATAACAGATAAGCCGGAATAAATAATAATAAGTTATACAAGTAAGTTACATTTTACATCTTTTTACATTTCCAAATTGCAGTTTTATAAAGAGTTTGTGTGCGTTTGTGAAAAAAAAAACATATTTAATATTATAAAACACTTTATCAAAGATGTAAAAATCAATTTGTATGTTCTTCTTTTCTCGTCGGTTTGTTAATAATTTGTGGTTCATTTGCCACGAAATAGCCTTATACACGTGTTTAACTAGTACTGATCATTAANGAGCGCTGGAACCGGATTTTGAAGGCCTTTGCAAACAGTTTGGATCCAGATGAGACGCCACAGAACGTGGCGTCTCATCAGGATCCAAACTGTTTGCTATTCTGATAGCATTTTTTGAAAAAAAAATTCAAAGAAAATGCTAATTTTAGAAATTTAGCAGACAACATTTTAGCAGACGACAAATTTCCCAGCATGCAAAGGGTTAAAGATTTATTCATTTTTTGCATGGATTTTGGGGTTACCACATGTTTTTGAATATTCTACATGTACTTCAACTTGTCACGAGTAGTTACTGACATAGGTAGATAAATGATGTTGATGTAAAATTTATTACGACTTTTGTTATATTTTCACTCATATTGAATTTTAATTCAACAATAAGTCTATATGCGACCAGCTTGGCTCCAGACCAGCCTGCGCAATCAGGCAGCCTGCTCTGATGATACACTGTCTGCTGTAAAGTAAATCAAGGTTTTGTGGTCTCATTAAATTTGAGTTTTCTGTATGAACTAATATAACATAACTTTTAAAGCCCCATTAACACTCAAAATCGACGAATATTTCATAAAATATTTTGTAAAATAAAGTTAACCCATTAAAAATCAGTGTTCCTTATAGCAATAGTCAAAATTTCAACCCTAGATGTGGTCTGGTTATATAGATTTAACAAGATACAAAATGCTCTTTTTTGTTTTTTTGTGGGACAATAACTTTATTTTACTAAATATTTTTTGAAATATTCATTGATTTTGAGCGTTAATGTGGCTTTAAAGAGCTTTTAATAAAAAAAGCCTTTACCTTACAAGTCATGAGTATTACGCAATATGAGATGACAGGTTTCAGTTTGATGACCTGGTACAGCTGCTTGTACGTCGTCATGATGCTCTGATCTGGGTCAACCTCCGGGTCGGCCTTCTCTGACTTGAATATCCACACCAAGGTAGTGGTGATGAAAAACACGATGCCCCAGAAGTATAGAAAACCTAGAAATGAGTCATGTTCTGGTAAAACTGGACTTAAACATGTTCATAAAGTATCATCCCAGATAAGCCTGTGCAGTCCACACAGGCTAATAAGGGACGACACTTTCCGCTTTTATGGAATTTTTCGTTTAAAGGAAGTCTCTTCTAAATGAAAATTTAGTTCACGCCGAAAGTGTCGTCCCTGATTAGCCTGCGTGGACTGCACAGGGATGACACTTACGCACATGCATTAAACCCTGACTTGAATGTCCACACCAGGGTGGAATTGATGAAGAACACAAGGCCCCAGAAGTATAGATAACCTAGAAACAGTCATTATATGAGTTGCTCCATGCCAAATTGGGTCTTATGCCATATGCGACCAGCGTAGCTCCAGATCAGTCTGGGAAATCACACAGTCTGGTCTGGAGCTATGCTGTTTTCTGTAAAGTCACGTATGGTTTTGTGGTCTCATTAGGGGACAGGGTAGCTCCTGCATGGATGCCCAGGCTGGTCTGGAGCTAAGCTGGCTGCATATGGAATAAAATCCATTTTCGCATAATGTGACCCATATGGAGTCACATGGTCAACAAACAATTAGAATGTAGAATGGTGAGTAAAATCTTTATTTGTTTGAGGTTTTTCTTCATGAAATCACAATAAGTGGTTAATTTACACAGGATTGGTTTAAAACGAAAGAAACAATATTCAGTATCTATCATTTTAGGACAAACACAATTTTAACTCCGAAAAACCATTTTCAAGGGAGTGGCAGTCCAAAATAAATTAAATCAAAACCAGAAAAATAAAACACAAATTTGAAGACTGGGACATGGTCAATTATTTCAATTGTTCAAGTCAATTACCAGAAAATGTTATTATTCCGACATTGGAGGGTTGACTGCGGATGTACTTGTTTCAGAAATCTGCAGACTCTAGCACCAGCAGCACCACGTTACCCAGGAAATAGCCAGCAGTCTGACCAACAGCATTACATGTGCTGGCCCAGCCAACATTGTGTATACAAACAAAGCCATTATTAATAAAATTGTACTCAATCGTCCAGTAATGAACTTACAATAAGGAGAAAAACAATTTCCATACTATAAAATGAAGCAAACACAAGCAGTATGTCATTTTGTTTTGTGAACTTAGCAGTTCCTTGCCCAGCTTAATTTGAGCAGATAGTGCACAAGCACTAAACTCTAAAACTTGACTTGCATTTAAATATTAAAGATAAAAAATGTCACCTATAATAAAGATTGGTAATTACAAATGAGCCTCACTTTGGGCCATGTTGTCCCTGATTAGCCTGTTTCTTTCCGCATAGGCTAATCANTGTAAAGTCACGTATGGTTTTGTGGTCTCATTAGGGGACAGTGTAGCTCCTGCATGGATGCCCAGGCTGGTCTGGTGATAAGCTGGCTGCATATGGAATAAAATCCATTTTCGCATAATGTGGCCCATATGGAGTCACATGGTCAACAAACAATTAGAATGTAGAATGGTGAGTAAAACCTTTATTTGTTTGAGGTTTTTCTTCATGAAATCATAATAAGTGGTTAATTTACACAGGATTGGTTTAAAACGAAAGAAACAATATTCAGTATCTATCATTTTAGGACAAACACAATTTTTACTCCGAAAAACCAGTTTGAAGGGAGTGGCAGTCAAAACCAGAAAAATAAAACACAAATTTGAAGACTTGGACATGGTCAATTATTTCAATTTTTCAAGTCAATTACCAGAAAATGTTATTATTCCGACATTGGAGGGTTGACTGCGGATGTACTTGTTTCAGAAATCTGCAGACTCTAGCACCAGCAGCACCACGTTACCCAGGAAATAGTCAGCAGTCTGACCAACAGCATTACATGTGCTGGCCCAGCCAACATTGTGTATACAAACAAAGCCATTATTAATAAAATTGTACTCAATCGTCCAGTAATGAACTTACAATAAGGAGAAAAACAATTTCCATACTATAAAATGAAGCAAACACAAGCAGTATGTCATTTTGTTTTGTGAACTTAGCAGTTCCTTGCCCAGCTTAATTTGAGCAGATAGTGCACAAGCACTAAACTCTAAAACTTGACTTGCATTTAAATATTAAAGATAAAAAATGTCACCTATAATAAAGATTGGTAATTACAAATGAGCCTCACTTTGGGCCATGTTGTCCCTGATTAGCCTGTTTCTTTCCGCATAGGCTAATCAGGGACAACACTAACCTCTTTTATGGTATTTTTTGTTTAAAGGAAGTCTTTTCTTGGCAAAAATACTGTCTAGGCAGAAAATGTCATCCCTGATACACAGACTAATCTGGGATCACACTTTACATAAATATATTCAGCCCCCTTTTTCCCAGAGTTTGGCCCAAAACAAAAGCACTAAGTCTTTAATATGGAGGCCCTGAACGCATTTGATAACTTACCTTTGTAGCATACTAATAGCCCAGCCATCTACCGATATGTCCTGAGTGGCTGCAAGAAAGTTGAGAAAGAAGAACACCACAAACAGCGTATTGAGATCCATGGTTCCTGAGCCCACTTTTCCATTATCATCTCCAAGGATGTTATCTATTCTTGTTGAGAGATAGATCATGAAAATCCCAATCAGATACTGCGTTGGAACCATCCACGTTTTTCTTCGTCCGAATCTTGGAAAATATAACGCATCCACTATAGGTGCCCATATTAATTTGAGACTAAATGGCCAGTCAACAAAACTGAACTTTGCCTGTTCTTCGTAACCAGCTTTCCAGCTTTGCAAGATCAATGGAATGCTACCACTTAGACCAAGCGGTACGCCTTGAAGTATGTACAAGATTGTCAGGAGTATTATGTTGCCAATGTCACCCTGTAAACCTTTGTGTCTACTGAACGCAGGCGTCTCATTATCATGCTCGTATTTGTTCAGAACCACATATTTTGTGCCACTGATTTCTGTCTTCTCCCCTAATCGTACAGTAATTGGCTTACTGCCTTGGGAAATCTAAAAGTTATTGGCTTACTGCCTTGGCCAATCTGACAATTATTGGCTTACTGCCTTGGCTAATGTTTAAGTTATTGGCTCACTGCCAATGTTACAGTTATTGGCTCACTGCCAATGTTATGGTTATTGACTTGGCTTACTGTCTGTCTAATGTTATGCTTTGGAACACTTGTCTGAAAATGGAAAATACAATGATAGTAAATTATTCTACACTTGCAGTCATGGGTGTGAACAAGTATAATCTTTTAATTAAGGTAAATTGAGTAAAATGTAGAATTGCAGAAAGCATTTCAAGCATGTCATGCAAATATGAAAATTGTTAATTTATGTGGTGTAACTTTGCGTCAGGAAATTGGCATTCGCTGTTTCTACGCAGTGTGGATTCTGTCCTAATAAAAAAAAACACTACAGTTTGTCAACCAGTTCCGGATAATCAGCAGTTCCGATTAATTTGTATTTAATTTTCCATAATGCAACAATAAAAACAAAATGATAAGTGTCTAAGGTAAACATTAGGTAAAGGAATAAATTAACAAAGTTTTAGAAAGAAAGCTTCTGTATTATGCTTACAGGGGGGATAAATGCGGCTAAAAGTTAACCGGAACTGATTGAATGAGTTATGTTTTGAAATGTGCATATGGATATAGAAGGCTTAATTATTATTTAGTATTTTCAAATAAACTTTTTGCTGTTTGAAAACAAATGTCATGATAATGTTTTGAAATACTAATTCTGTAAGTTGAATTATTTTTAATCATTTTCCGAAGGGTGAACTTTAATTGGCTATTTTTGACTAAAAACTGCATATGCCGTCTGGCCTAACCTGTTATCATACAAAATGAATTTTACCCTTTGTTTTTACATCTTCTCACATTGACACTAAATCCTGAAACCATCGCGTGAGCACGGCATAGCTATCGCGTGCGCACGTTATAGCTATCGCGTGCGCACGTTATAGCTATCGCGTGCGCACGTTATACATGTAGCTATCGCGTGCTCACGTAATAGAGGCCTTTTAATAGAACATTTCCTATGTCCCATTTATGCCACCGTACATGGGGATGAGCTAATTGAATTTTCAATGCAATCGCTGGAGAAATGTAGAAGTTGTTCTCTGCACAAACGAATGCAGACAGACTCACTGACAGAGTGACTCCATCACATCCCCTGCCTGCGGGGTATAACTATATATTTAAAAGTGACATTAATCTTCCCTACTATTTCTGAACACGTACTAATGCATACCGATGATCCCTCTTTTAATGTATGTACATGTATTAATCTATTAACTATGATATATTGATGCATTGTTTACAAGAAATATATACAATACTAACTAATGAGAGGATTGAGATTGCACTAAGAAACAAGC
>VMBQ01009595.1:15175-30933 GCA_007657795.1 Dreissena rostriformis
ACCCTTTGCATGCTGGGAAATTTGTCGTCTGCAAAAATGTTGTCTGCTAAATTTCTAAAATTAGCATTTTCTTCGATTTTTTTTCAAAGAATACTATCAGAATAGCAAACAGTTTGGATCCTGATGAGACGCCACGTTCTGTGGCGTCTCATCTGGATCCAAACTGTTTGCAAAGGCCTTCAAAATCCGGTTCCAGCGCTCAAAGGGTTAATGATAGTACCTTCATATATATTTGTACATAAAGATCAGTGTCGTCACGTGGTAATGTCGGCATGCTTAAGTATAAAAAAGACCACATCCTGTGAAATTGTAATATTTCTTTCCCTTATTATTACCTTGCAAGTTATTGGTTAGCAAACTTTTATTGTGTTATGTTTTTATGTCCCCGAAGGTGGGCATATAGTGATCGCACTGTCCGTCTGTCTGTCTGAAATTCCGTCACACTTTGCGTTTAGGTTTCGAAAAATGTGGAAAAACACCTTGCGTTTAGGTTTAGAAAAATGTGGAAAAAGGGGGCATATGTCATCCTATGGTGACAAGCCTTGTTTCTCCTTGCTTCATTATGTTATTTGTGTGTTTGTTAAAATCTTTTTATTTTAGCTTGATTTTGTCTAAGGCTTATTCAGATTTGTTTGATTGTATTGTTTTTGGGAGAACCAGAATGTGTTGTGACAAGAGAAGTTTCGTGAACGCTCCCAGAGTGGGGATAGAACCATGGACATCCAGATTTGCTTAGTAGACACTAAGTGACTATATCCCATATGTCGCAGCAATCTCTATGTGTGTTAAGAATCCACATATTGGGAACACAATCTTTGACATTGATAAATCCCTTTCTCCAGCGATGTGACCCAAACTTTCGGCAAGCTGTCTACCACAGCAGGAACTTCTACAATGAGCGAGGGACACCAGATGCCCCACCAAGAAAAGGCTTCTTTTCTCAGGTACTTTCATATGCTCTCATTTAGCTGGCAAATTTTATAAGTCTGTCACTATGACAAGGGGGTTAATGTATGTGTGTAAAGAGTCATCCCAGATTAGCCTGTGCAGTTTGCACAGGCTAATCAGGGACAACACTTTCTGCTTAAACTAGATTTTCGCTAAGAGAAAGAAAAATTCCATAAAAGCACAAAGTGTTGTCCCTGATTAGCCTGAGCAGACTGCACAAGCTAATCTGAGACGACACTTTATGCACATGCATTAAGCTCCCTTTACCCAAAGCTAGGCTTATAACCCTTTGCATGCTGGGAAATTTGTCGTCTGCTAAAATGTTGTCTGCTGAATTTCTAAAATTAGCATTTTCTTCGATTTTTTTTCATAGAATACTATCAGAATAGCAAACAGTTTTGATCCTGATGAGACGCCACGTTCTGTAAAGGCCTTCAAAATCTGGTTCCAGCGCTCAAAGTGTTAAATTCCAATTTCACTCCATATAACAGTCTCCGTTAAAGTAGGACAACTCTTGGACAAAATCAGGACAACTGCATTTATATGTCCAGGAAGAATTTTATTAAACTGGCTTTCATTGCCATCAAAAAACTGAGACTAAGTACTTATGTATACTTCACTAGCAAGCAAATTAGAATTTCGCCCAGCAATATTTAAGAGTTTAACCAACCTTGTGGTGAAAAATGGTGTTGAGACTTTTATATATGTATACATGTATATATATATACCTTTTGTGTATTTTGACCCCACGTTAGCCCTAAAAACATCACTGATATGTCTCATCAATTATTTATAAGTACACAATTTTGCAAAACTCATCCTCCGCTTTCAATCAAGAAGCATAGCATATCTGATAGAAAGTTGAGTGTCATGATAACTTGACCCCCAGAAGGGATCTTCAAACAGCGATGTACTCAGTTTTCACAGCTATATAATTACAACTTCTGTCACATTCATATGAATGCTGCATTCTGATTGGATAATTTGTTCACGTGACCGGTTTTTCATTTTCCGATGAACCCACGTCCTATGCAAATTTAAACATGAATACTCATGGCGCTACTTTCTGGTCATAAACAAGTTGCCAAAATGATGTTGTGTTTTGTGCGAAACTTAATGGCGTTGTTTTTTATTTGTCAATAGCGAAATGATGTCATATTTTTTGCGCGAACTTCAAAGATATACCCGTTTGACGGAGATGAAACCGAAACTGAAAATAGATTCATATGCTTGATTAAATAGGACTTTTATGACCCTTACCACGATAGAATTTTAGCTTTAAGATCATTTTGTGTTGTAATTATAAGAATTGAATAGCATTTTTCTGCATTTATCGGTGTCTGAACTGTCGGGAAAAATAAACCTAATTTATACATCAACGCCGTCGGCGTTAATGCAAATTAGGCGTAATTTTCCTGACAGTTCATACACCGATGAAATGCAGAAAAATGCTATTCAATTCTTAAGTAATTGAGTCTCGGGGTTCAATGCATGTGCTTAAAGTGTCGTCCCAGATTCTGCACAGGCTAATCAGGTACGACACTTTCTGATTTTTTGTATTTAACGTACAATGAAGTCTCTTCTTAGTGAAAATCCAGTTGGGGCTGCACAGGCTAATCTGGGATTACACCTTACGCACATGTATAAAACCCCATTTTCCCACAACGCATCTCATTTAAATCACTAGTGCAAATCATAATGGTATCATAGAATCAGATAAAAAAACAATAGTCTGACTATATAAATTAATAACTTCTAGTACCAGCAGCCAGATTAACATTTCACTAGCCCCGGTCTTTAGTGATTATATTAAGGGGGAAGACCATGTACCCTTTGTTATTTGCAAATAGGCATAAGAAAATAAACACTGGAAAGAATTATATGAATCTTTTAACAATGCCATACTCATAGTTTGTAATTGTTGAGCATAATAACCTGAATGCAATTATGGTAGCTGCATTTTTTCTAGGTAATATAAATCGTCAGTAATTGTTGAGCATTATAATGTGTATGTAATTATGGTAGCTGTGTGTTTTTTAGGGGTTTTCAGGAGAAAATTTGCTCCGGCAAGTTTTCCACCAACCTCATGAGATTATATTAACACACAGTCAAAGTTTTTAATTGTTGGGCATCATAACCTGTATGAAAAAAATTATATTAATCAACCAATGGGAAAGACATCGGACCTCGGACAAATCCGATAAAATTTGACGAGGTCCGATAATATTTCCCAAATTGTCGGACCTCGTGTCCGACAAAAAAAAAACGTCGCCATCTTGACTTCCTTTACTTTAGATCAAGTTTTTCCAAATGTCTTCATAGAACGGGTTTTCATTAAGTTGTTTTTTATTGTATTTAGAATTGTTAAACATTGTGAACGTCATAATTATACGTCAAAATAATAAAAATAAACTCTACAAAAGGTATTTTCTATTCTTTGGTAAAGAAAAACGAGGTCCGATAAAATCTGGCGAGGTCCGACAAATTTTAAAAGTTATCGGACCTCGTGTCCGACAAGATGTTTTCGTCTTTCCCATTGGTTGTATTAATCTTTTAGCGCAATCATACCTACTCATGGTTAATAATTGTTGAGCATTATAACCTGTATGCAATTGCGGTAGCTGTATGTGTTCTAGGTAATAGAGCAGAACATTCATTCTGGCAAGTTTCCCACCAACCTGATGAGCATGCACAACAACTTCTACTGGTACAGGATGCTGCTTGAGGACACCAGTCTGGGGTCCCCGAGTGTGGAGTGTGCGTTGACTCAGCTCCGGGCGTACGTGTATCGTATCGTTCTACCGGGGCATGAACAGACGGTCAATGAGTACGGACGGACACCCTACGAGAGCTTCAGAAAAGTTGGGGTATAAAAGCTGTACATAATGGAATTGTGAATTGACACTAAGAAATGCATCAGTAATTTTCAATCGAATTAACATATTTTTGGTACTAATTGACATCATACAGTTGTTCCTGAAGTGATTCACACCAAAAAGTGTGAATTAATTAATTAGAACTTATTGTTTCCTTAACATCACTTCATTAATTATTGGGTGAAGCCATTGTCTATAAGTAGTATGTCTCTTTATTTATCCAAATAACGCAAATTTAACGGTCCAATGACTGCTCACATTTGTCTGCCAGGTTTTTATGACCATTATCAGGTTGTAAAACACGTGTGTGATGTGTTACCGGATTAATGCAAATAGCTTTATTTCTGATAAATATGCAGAAAACCTGGGATAATCGTGTGTCAAATTTGTACATTAACACCAGTACTTCTACCGTTATCAATAACTCATTTTTTTTTCCAGTTACTGTTGTTGAAAAAAAAGATACTGCTAGTTAGATTGTGTGTAGCTTTCTTTTGGGTGATAGGATTCTGCGCTGTATTTTAATTTATTTCTTATTTATTTGAAGTAACGTCCATCAGTTAATCCACTTGGCCCTTTATTGGGCAAGCTTTGACAAACTTAGTGGTCTTTCAGTACTAATCTGTATTTAAATAATTGACAACTTCTCCTCTCGAATCAGGGATACTGGATGAATATTAAAAAAAAAAATCATAACCGCTTCTGATATTAGCAACTGGGTTGGGCATGAAAGAATATTTTTGGGGAATGGGGTGGGGGTGGGAGGGAAATTAGTAATCGTTCTAAAATCCAGTATATCAGAAGGGTAATATTGGAATAATAGAACTCCAGACACATTATCAGGAGATAAATTCTGCAATACCAGTCACATAAAAAATACACAACAATTAACAAACAAATGGTTTAAGCTTGGCCCTAGGGAGGTCTATGCAGAGCATTTAGGGTTTAAACTGGCAACATTTGTTAATTCTCACAGCCTTTACTGGCATGCATTTTGCCACTGAAACATGCAAAAGAAGAAGGGCGGTAATATTTTAGCCTTGTTCTGGAAAAACTGCGATTAATGCATCTGCGTAAAGTGTCATCCCAGATTAGCCTGTGCAGTTTACACAGGCTAATCAGGGACATCACTTTCCTCCTTAACTGGATTTTTCCAAAAAAGAAACTTCCATTAAACGAAAAATGCAAGTAAAGTGGAAAGTGTCGTTCCTGATTAGCCTGTGCAGATGCACATGCTTATCTGGGACAATACTTTACACACAAGCATTTAGCCCAGTTTTCCAAGAATGAAATAAATAAATAATTAGGCCTTAACACTTTGCATGCTGGGAAATTTGTCGTCTGCTAAAATGTCGTCTGCTGAATTTTTTAAAATTAGCATTTTCTTCGATTTTTTTTCTAAGACTACTATCAGAATAGCAAACAGTTTGGATCCTGATGAGACGCCAAACTGTTTGCAAAGACCTTCAAAATCTGGTTCCAGCACTCAAAGTGTTAAGGCCTAATTATTTTGTATGTTTCCCTGCCCAAACTCATAACAATAAAAGACTATAAGAATGAACAAACATAGCCGGTTTGGAGCCTAAATGCTTTGCGTTGCAATTTCTAATGCCAAGCTTTAACCATTTGTGTGTTTCTTGTAGTGTATTTTTCATGTGACCTGTATTGCAAGTCTCATTTCAAATTGTAGATCAATGCCATTGATGATGGTAGGGCCCCTCCTCTACACAAGATACAGCCAGACAAGATCTTCAACAACCTGCGTACCTTTCATCAGATCATGTCCTATCAGGAAAGAGGTTAGTTTCCATTAAACTAGAGCCACTTTTTTCTATTGTCCATTTTTGGGAAGAATGCAGCACTATATTATGTATCTGGGAAATGTTCAGAGGGTTGAAAAAGGTGGGTGAGGTTTTGAAAAAGACCCCTGCTTATTTTGCAAGGTTGTTTTTCTTGTATGTATATAATATAATTTCTTTTTTTTTGCATATATTTTAAAATACCGGAAGATTAGCCCTAAATTGTACATTTTTATTTTTCTTCAAAATCTAAAAATAAAATCACCGTAGTTTGAGTGTACATTTGCTAAATTGAGAGATCTTTGAATCTGTTTTCTGTGTAGAACCGGTGCTAACGGCGCTTGACATTTCATCGGATACTTCACTTATTTTCCTTCGTAAAAGAGGTCATTGTCATAAAACTGTTTATATCCCACACAAGGCATATAGGTCTTTTAAAATACATACTTCAGGAGGACCCAACAAAACTAGGGCTTTTAAAGGAATAATTAACGTGCTAAATCGAAAGCTTATAAGCCTCAATGGATCTTGGGTAGAAACATTGCTGTGATAAATAAAAAATTGAATGAAACTGACTTAAGCTTAGCTGTCTTACTGTACATTTATCATGTAAAGCTATGATTATTGACATTTTGCTACATTTTAGAATATAATAAGTCCCCTATTCGTCAGAACATGATTTCTTTATCTGTAAAGAGTTTGATTGAGCCGAAATCAGTTTGTTAGAAAAACTTCTGGAATAGTCGTAAGACTGGTTGAAAGATTATTAGTGATGTTTACTATCTTTTTATACCCCCAGTACCATTGGTAATGGGGGCTTATATATAGGAGTCACTTTGTCGGTCTGTCTGTCTGTCTGTCCCAAACATTCATCCGATTGTCACCAAACTATGTCATTTATCGTTAGATTTTAAAATGAGTTGGTACATTTGTTCACCATCATTAGACGGTGTGTCACGCGAAAGAAGTATGTCGATATCTCCAAGGTCAAGGTCACACTTTAAGTTCAAAGGTCAAATGCTTGTCCCCCAATGTCCGGGCCATAACTATGTCGTTCATTGTAAGATTTTAAAATCATTTGGCAAATTTGTTCACCATCATTGGACGGTGTGTTGCGCGAAAGAATTACGTCAATATCTTTAAGGTCAAGGTCACACTTTGAGTTCAAAGGTTTAAGTTTAAAGGTCAAATGCTTGTCCGGGCCATGACTATGTAGTTCATTGTGATATTTTAAAATCATTTGGCACATTTGTTCACCATCATTGGACGGTGTGTCGCGCAAAAGAATTACGTCAATATCTCCAAGGTCAAAGTCACACTTGGAGTTCAAAGGTCAAAAATGGCCATAAATGAGCTTGTCCGTGCCATAACTATATCGTTCATTGTGAGATTTTAAAATCATTTGGCACATTTATTCACCATCATTGGATGGTGTGTCGCGGGAAAGAATTACGTCAATATCTCAAGGGTCAAGGTCACAATTGGAGATCAAAGGTACGAAATGGCCATAAATGAGCTTGTCCGGGCCATCACTATGTCGTTCATTGTGAAATTTTAAAATCATTTGGCACATTTGTTCACCATCATTGGACGGTGTGTCGCGCGAAAGAATAACGTTGATATCTCCAAAGTAAAGGTCAGACTTTGAGTTCAAAGGTCAAAAATGGCCATTACTATGTCGTTCATTGTGAGATTTTAAAATTACTGAGTACATTTGTTCAAAATCATTCTGTGTCAATGCAGCATGTGGGGGTATACAATGTACGTCACATCTGTGACAAAGTTTTAGTTGTATTAAACAGCACTTTGGTTTTTAAAGTCATTATCTGCTAAATACCATCCACCACATCCAGTATATTTTAAATGTCAATGTCCCTGGAAGTACTGTATCCTAATATTTGCTGTTTGAAGATGGGTATTGCTTATTAAAAACTTGGTCAAGTGGTTTCTTGTTTTTAGCCACACTCTTTGAAGGGAATTCAAATGTAACTCATAATTGGAATTAATTTGATGTTATTTAACTTTAATTTGCAATTATAATTTGAGTTTTTACACAACAAATAAATACCCTGCTGATTCTAAATAAGCTCGAAATTCAGTCATTTAATTTGTTTTTGAGTTACATCCCTTTATCTGCACTTGATATTTACTTCCTTGTATGTGTGTAAACTTTGATCCATTGTATTTGATACACATGACTATTTCTTTATGCAAAGTATATTTCTTTCATTTCTTGTCTACTGACTTAATTATTTGTTTACAACAGGATTTGTTAAAATGTTATATTTAATCAAATTGACGGATTAAATGTAAGCCATGCCTCAATACATGTAGCTCAGTTATTGTTTTGACCTTGAAATTTTTGCAAGGGAGACTACTTTTTACTTAATTATTGTTCATTTATGTGTAAGAGTAGTCTCTAGTTTCAATACCACCCAAAAACATTGAGTGAAGTAATGATCCTCTTGTTACACAATGAGTCACATTGAAAATGTGTGCAATGTAACTTAAAGTAGCTGCTTTACAAAGATAGTCCAATGTAAATTAGAGAGGCAGCCTCACATAGAAAGTGCAATTTAACTTAAAGGGACTGTTTCACATTGAAAGGGAAATGTCACTTAAAAGGGCACTTTTTCATAGAAAGTGAAATGTAACCTAAAGGGTGACTTTCACTTACAAAGTTAAATTTTACTGAAAAGGATAGTCTAACATAGAAAGTGCAATATATCTTAAAGAGGCAGTTTTACTCAGTGCCATGTCATTACTTAAAGGGCTGATTTACAAAGAAAGTGCAATAAAACTTAAGGGGGCAGTTCCAAACAGAAAGCATAATGTAACTTTAAGGGGCCGTTTGGCATGGACAGTGCAAAATAACTTATAAAGGCAGTTTCACATAAAATGTGCAATGTTATAACTAATAAGGGCTGTTTCACACAGAAAAGCAATGAAACTAAACATGGACGTTTAACACAAAAAGTGACATGTTACGTAAAGGGAAAGTTTCACTTAAAAAATGAAATGTAACTTAAACAGACATTTTCATAATTTGATATTGGAACAATATTTCTTAAACTGGCCTTTCCTGTTCTTTATTTCTATTTCACATTTTAAGGTTTAAACAGCACATTCCTCGAGCAAAATGAACCTTTAGACAATTATCTTTCTTTTATTGGTAAACCAGCTTAATCCGGAAAATAGTTAGTAGGTTAACAGACACCTTAATCATACATGTCCTTACAATAGAGCCTTGTAGATATGGCTTTATTTGTGTATAAAATCCCCAACATATTAAAGGGCCTGAAGCAGTGAACTGGTTCGATCGTTACGGGCGAAAGAACGGTTTAATCGTCTACCTTCTTCGGTTCTTCCTCGTGTTAAACTGGGGCCGCAACCTCCACATAACAGACAACGAGTTTCTAGCCCTGGTTGCCATGATGTTTGGAAAACGGCAGGAGTCTAACTATCAGAGCATGGCCATCTGCCCAACTGTTCGGTGTGTGACCATAGGAAATTGGATGCAGGTATTTTATTTTAGTAGTGCTCTGGGAAAACAGGGTGTAATGCATGTGCATAAAGGGTCGTCCCAGATAAGCCTGTGCAGTCCGCACATAAACCATTTCCACTCTGTAATATGGACAGTTTTGATTGGATCATTATGAAACTTGGAGATGATTTTTGTGGGCATTATATGATGACCAAATTTGATATCCTGCCAGATTGCTAAAAGCATTACTGAATTATTGCCCTTGAATGATAAATAAATGCTCAAACTAAACGTGTATGCTCTCAGACACAAAGTGATCATCATGTTGGGTCATCATAAATCTTAGTGATAATGTATGTTGGCGTAATATCTTAACCAAGTTGAATAAATATCCTTATTGCACAAAATACTTCTGAATCATGGATCTAGACTGTTGTTAATGGCCAAATTGACCTGTTTTGCCCTTTAACTCAAGTAGTGTTAATTGTATCATCATCAAACGCGGTAACAATATTTGTAGGCTTACAGTCTTAGCCAAGTATGGTAATAGAAAGCATAACGCACCATTGAATGAGGGCCTTTGAATAATCTTAAATATGGTAAATTAAAACTGACTGCTGCTCTGTAATCCAGATAATGTTTATCTCATCCTCATCGAGCTGGATCAACTTAATCAAGACTTTCAAACAGGTGTGTTTTGTGACATTTTTGCACTCTTGTTGGAATGTGTGATTCTAAAGTGGTCCAATACAAAGATTGTTCAAATACATGTATACTGCTTGGGTTTAAATTTTCTACTTCCTAGAATAAATATGGTTTACATAGAATTGCATAGAGAAAATCTTATCAATGAACTATTACACTTGATCTTTGCTTTGTATTCAAGTGCCTGCTATTTACCAGATGTTTTCTACCTAACCAGGTTACCATGTAAATGGTGTCTAGTTTTCACTGACTTAAAGGGACTGTCAACCACAAATGACGAACAAGGAAAGTTCTAAAATACCGTATATTTTTTAAAATTATTAGTTTATTTTGATTAAAATATCCTGACTGGTATATTACATTACTTGTAAAAAGTTGTTAAGTTTTCATATTTTCAGTATATTCGGTAATAAATTTTACTGGGTACAGGTACCAGGTAACTACCAGTAACTATAAATAACGCAAGTAGAATGATCATCATCTTCACGTGGTTAACCCAGGAATGCAAATTGTGCATGCGTAGTGAATATATTGTATATATTTTATATATAAAATAATCAATCTACTTGCGTTATTTATAGTGTGTATATCGTTATGTCACCTATTTTCGCGATGTACTTTCAATTTCACATCGCAAAATTTTATTACTGAATATATACTGAAAATATAACCTTTTTTCAAGTAATGTAATTTACCAGTCATGATATTTTAATCAATATAAACTAATAATTGTAAAAAAATACTGTATTTTAGAACTTTTCGTTTTCGTCATTCGTGGTTGACAGTCCCTTTAAAATTAGAAACTCACACTGGAATTAATGCGTGGAAACATCATTTCTTTGTTAATGAACATGTCAAATATTATTGTACCAAATAATTAGTTTGTACCACCTTGAGCGCAAACAATGCCTGTTGTGTGCTCAGCAATTTACCAGTCAATACCAAAATATAATTCCTTTTATTGATAAATAAGGCAATATAAAGTCACCTTCCAGCAATTTCAGGCCTGCTTTAGATAAAAGCCTAGAAGTTACATAAAGAGTCATTTAATAAGGGAATATATGGTATACAATTTAATAATTCAGCCGTTTGTAAGTAATATTTGATCAAAGTCCAGCCTAAAAAATGGTTCCACTGGGCTTCCACTGTATAATATTAAAAACATGATGATGTGTTCAGACACTCAAATTTGCAACTGTTTGCTCCTTCACCAAAAATAGTCCTTTGCTACATCTTCTGCTGTTGCTGCTTATTTCCTTTTGTTGCTATGACTTCTTTAATATCCACATCTACCACTACAGCCATCTCCACACACTTCACATTTTGTAATTGTATATTTCGCCACGATAATGTGGTTTTATATTTCCTCAGGACCTATATCGGCACGCCTACCTGTTACTAGGTAGTGTATTGCACGTGAGACACGAGTTTCCTCTGCCATCGGATCTCTTCTCTGGCTCTGTATGGACGGCCATGTACATGGTGGCACAAGATGATAGTAAGTCTTAAATGTGTGCTTTGTGTACTTGAAAGAAATGTATAATTATGTTTGTATATGAATATAGCAGTCACACTGTACGTCTGTTTGTGAAAAACTTAAAACTTCCCGTCTCTGCCATGACTTTGCCATATATTGATGGATTTAAAAATGTACTCATCCATCTCAAATTATTGTGTTGTGTGTAACACAAATCTCCCAACCCCTAAGGTTTAGGTCACAGTTAGAGGTCAAATGTCAAATTTGGCCGTTAAACAGCTTGAAAATTCCTGTCTCAGCCATATATTGATGGATTTTTAAATACCACTGCACACATATAACCATATATAGAGAATTTGTCGGTCATGACACCTGTCTCCACAACTGAAAAGTCAAGGTTACACTAAGATGTCACTCAGATGCCAGAAGTTCAATTTTTGTCTTAAACGGGCCGTCCAACAGATAAAGCGTCGTATCGATGCGAAACAATATTTTGGGAAGCTACGAGGATTGCTTATATAGCTAAAAAATACATCCTCTACAAACATGAGCGTGGATGGTCGAGTGGTCTAGGCGGGTAGCTTTTTATGCTCCTCGTGTATATATATGGGGAGCATATAGTTGCCAGTTTGAAGTTCCGTTATTCCTTCCTTCCTTCCGTCACACTTTTGTTACAGTTTCTCATAGCGCCTTCAATACTTTACCGATCTCTTTCACATTTTGCATGTAGGTACCTTGCATGGACCTATACCTTTTGATGAGGTTTGAGGTCACTAGGGTCAAGGTCAAGGTCACCAAGGCTAATAATAGATTTTCTCAAGGTCACATTTAAAAAAAAAATCCACAAAATTAACCCATATATCGACAAAGCATCATTGGGGAGCATCCATTTTACTGATATACTTGTTACTCCAGGACTCAAGAAATCCAGGGGTCAGTGGTTCGAGCCCTGTTGAGGGTTACTTTTTTTCCTTTTTTAAAATTGTATTCTTGTTTTTTTACTGGAGATTTTTAGTTCAAATGTTTAAATTTATCAATATAAAGCATTTAAAGCATTTAATGACAAGCTTCAATACATGTCAAAATCTGTTTGACGGCCCCTTTAATACAGCTTGTGCAGACTTTAATTGTCCTTACAATATAATCTTTCTGTTTTAATCTTTAAATATGCTTTATGCCCCCGCTACGAAAATAGCAGAGGGGTATGTAGTGTTATCTCTGACTGATTTTGTGCTTTTATGCCCCCGTTAGGGTGGCATATAGTGATCGCACTGTCCGTCTGTCCGTCCGTCTGTCCTTCTGAAATTCCGTCACACTTGCGTTTAGGTTTCGATTTTTTTTTTCAAAGCGGCGCAGTGTTTCTGACAAACACATCTCTTGTTCTTTAGTATGTTGGTAATCCATGCACAATGTGTCGATTGCCCTGTCCTCCTAACTGAGTCATTTCTTACAACTCACAAACGCAGCTTAGTTTTCATCAAACACATGTTTTCATTTATATTATGGAGATCTGTAAATGCTAAGAGCATATACACAGCCCGACATATGTCATAACTTGTTGCCATTACCAGTAGTTCAATACAATTCTGAATGTAGGTTTTTACATATTTATTAGACAAATTATTAGTCAAATTGCGTCAGTCAATTCACATTCTTGTTAAACAAACAACTGTTGAGGGCCTTTTCTCCATCGCGTTTCACATTCTTTACCCATCGTAAATATGGTATAATATACTCGTACAACTGTATGTAGCATTTAGCATTTAAATGGGCCTCGCTGACTCATGCAGAGCGCTAACGTGTAACTGTGGCAATGGGGTTGACAGCTTTGGTTGTGGTCTCCGTGCGTGGAAACCTGAATCCGTTCAAAGCTATATCAAAGTACTTTTTTTATATAAGTTGTTAAAAGTTTACCAACGTTTTACTACTTGCACAGGTGTTTTGGGGGAAAGCATTTTTAACGAAACTGCACTGATGGTATCTACGGGTTTATCTATGTAAAAACGCGATGAGATTGTGGATCCAATGTCACATCTAATAATCGCATTGTACGCCTCGCTTGAAGATTATTGTATGACCATGAATCGGTTTATGAGAATATTAAACTCTATATTGGTGGATTAAATGTCAGTGACAGATTTTATTACGGAAACGATATGCTTACTTCTTCATCGTTAAAAGTACGGGGACTGTATAGGGAGGTAGTAGCCGGGCATCTTAAGGACGTGGTTTACGCTCGATTTATGTGAACATTTTTTNTACAATATAATCTTTCTGTTTTAATCTTTAAATATGCTTTATGCCCCCGCTACGAAAATAGCAGAGGGGTATGTAGTGTTATCTCTGACTGATTTTGTGCTTTTATGCCCCCGTTAGGGTGGCATATAGTGATCGCACTGTCCGTCTGTCCGTCCGTCTGTCCTTCTGAAATTCCGTCACACTTGCGTTTAGGTTTCGATTTTTTTTTTCAAAGCGGCGCAGTGTTTCTGACAAACACATCTCTTGTTCTTTAGTATGTTGGTAATCCATGCACAATGTGTCGATTGCCCTGTCCTCCTAACTGAGTCATTTCTTACAACTCACAAACGCAGCTTAGTTTTCATCAAACACATGTTTTCATTTATATTATGGAGATCTGTAAATGCTAAGAGCATATACACAGCCCGACATATNTAGTTCAATACAATTCTGAATGTATGTTTTTACATATTTATTAGTCAAATTGCGTCAGTCAATTCACATTCTTGTTAAACAAACAGCTGTCAGGGCCTTTTCTCCATCGCGTTTCACATTCTTTATCCATCGTAAATATGGTATAATATACTCGTACAACTGTATGTAGCATTTAGCATTTAAATGGTCCTCACTGACTCATGCCGAGCGCTAACGTGTAACTGTGGCAATGGGGTTGACAGCTTTGGTTGTGGTCTCCATGCGTGGAAACCTGAATCCGTTCAGAGCTATATCAAAGTACTTTTTTATATAAGTTGTTANGGTTGTGGTCTCCGTGCGTGGAAACCTGAATCCGTTCAAAGCTATATCAAAGTACTTTTTTTATATAAGTTGTTAAAAGTTTACCAACGTTTTACTACTTGCACAGGTGTTTTGGGGGAAAGCATTTTTAACGAAACTGCACTGATGGTATCTACGGGTTTATCTATGTAAAAACGCGATGAGATTGTGGATCCAATGTCACATCTAATAATCGCATTGTACGCCTCGCTTGAAGATTATTGTATGACCATGAATCGGTTTATGAGAATATTAAACTCTATATTGGTGGATTAAATGTCAGTGACAGATTTTATTACGGAAACGATATGCTTACTTCTTCATCGTTAAAAGTACGGGGACTGTATAGGGAGGTAGTAGCTGGGCATCTTAAGGACGTGGTTTACGCTCGATTTATGTGAACATTTTTTGGACTTTTTTTAATTCATTATAAAGCATATATTCGCATATACTTGCATTTGCAAACAACCGTACTAACAACGTATACACAAATATGCACTTAAATGTTTTTTAGACCTTGGTTTGTAACATTTATATCAATAACAGCAGTTTGTNTACTAACAACGTATACACAAATATGCACTTAAATGTTTTTTTAGACCTTGGTTTGTAACATTCATATCAATAACAGCAGTTTGTGCTGCTGTATATAAACAATAATGTTATGAGACAACAAACATATGACATGCTAAACATACATAAAAAATAGAATATACGTGGACTAGCTTTAGTAAAATTGAATTCGATTCCATTTTTTTTTTCTAAAAAATATGCAGTTTTTCCTTACTGATTTATGTGAACTTACTTCAAGGAAAACACGACATCATGGTTCTTGTCTAGACTCGTTCTTTGCTGATGTTGCTTCCGTATTTGCCTCAGTTATGCTTGTTAGTGACTCTTTGCAACTGATCCTTCTAAAATCTTATTCCTATCTTGGAACATGTCCTTCATTGTTTATACACGTATAATTAAAAACAATACAATGTCGTGTGTGAAACCCTTTATTATTTTACTTTCCTATTTAATTGGATATGAATAGTATTTAAAATTAATTACGCATTGCGGTTTTAGTCATTTAATATTCGCCGTCAAGAATTAATGTATTCTGTCATAATGGTAATGAACTTTCGGAATATAATTTCATATAATATGATTTCATATAATACGATTTCATGATATGAGATAATATAATATAATTAGTATTATATTATATTATATCATTTGATGAATTATTATATTATATATTGATTTATATTTATATATTATTATCTATTATTAATTTTTATTATATATTATATATTATTATATTATATATTATTACATTAGAACGCCATATGATATCATATAATGTCAACCATTCCTTACACCGTAAATACAATTTGTTGCAATCAGACATCACACGGGGTCGATATAGCGATCGTAGGCTTCGCTTCTCCGTGCTAAGTTAAACAATATTA
>VMBQ01009596.1:6799-27811 GCA_007657795.1 Dreissena rostriformis
CGAGGTTGAAGGCCATCCAAGATGCAGTTAGAAGGTGAGTGGCGCAATGCTCGTGATCACACTCAGCATACTGATAACCATGTGTCGAGGTTAAAGGCCATCCAAGATGCAGTTACAAGGTGAGTGGCGCAATGCTCGTGATCACACTCAGCATACTGATAACCATGTGTCGAGGTTAAAGGCCATCCAAGATGCAGTTACAAGGTGAGTGGCGCAATGCTCGTGATCACACTCAGCATACTGATAACCATGTGTCGAGGTTAAAGGCCATCCAAGATGCAGTTACAAGGTGAGTGGCGCAATGCTCGTGATCACACTCAGCATACTGATAACCATGTGTCGAGGTTAAAGGCCATCCAAGATGCAGTTACAAGGTGAGTGGCGCAATGCTCGTGATCACACTCAGCATACTGATAACCATGTGTCGAGGTTAAAGGCCATCCAAGATGCAGTTACAAGGTGAGTGGCGCAATGCTCGTGATCACACTCAGCATACTGATAACCATGTGTCGAGGTTAAAGGCCATCCAAGATGCAGTTACAAGGTGAGTGGCGCAATGCTCGTGATCACACTCAGCATACTGATAACCATGTGTCGAGGTTAAAGGCCATCCAAGATGCAGTTACAAGGTGAGTGGCGCAATGCTCGTGATCACACTCAGCATACTGATAACCATGTGTCGAGGTTAAAGGCCATCCAAGATGCAGTTACAAGGTGAGTGGCGCAATGCTCGTGATCACACTCAGCATACTGATAACCATGTGTCGAGGTTAAAGGCCATCCAAGATGCAGTTACAAGGTGAGTGGCGCAATGCTCGTGATCACACTCAGCATACTGATAACCATGTGTCGAGGTTAAAGGCCATCCAAGATGCAGTTACAAGGTGAGTGGCGCAATGCTCGTGATCACACTCAGCATACTGATAACCATGTGTCGAGGTTAAAGGCCATCCAAGATGCAGTTACAAGGTGAGTGGCGCAATGCTCGTGATCACACTCAGCATACTGATAACCATGTGTCGAGGTTAAAGGCCATCCAAGATGCAGTTACAAGGTGAGTGGCGCAATGCTCGTGATCACACTCAGCATACTGATAACCATGTGTCGAGGTTAAAGGCCATCCAAGATGCAGTTACAAGGTGAGTGGCGCAATGCTCGTGATCACACTCAGCATACTGATAACCATGTGTCGAGGTTAAAGGCCATCCAAGATGCAGTTACAAGGTGAGTGGCGCAATGCTCGTGATCACACTCAGCATACTGATAACCATGTGTCGAGGTTAAAGGCCATCCAAGATGCAGTTACAAGGTGAGTGGCGCAATGCTCGTGATCACACTCAGCATACTGATAACCATGTGTCGAGGTTAAAGGCCATCCAAGATGCAGTTACAAGGTGAGTGGCGCAATGCTCGTGATCACACTCAGCATACTGATAACCATGTGTCGAGGTTAAAGGCCATCCAAGATGCAGTTACAAGGTGAGTGGCGCAATGCTCGTGATCACACTCAGCATACTGATAACCATGTGTCGAGGTTAAAGGCCATCCAAGATGCAGTTACAAGGTGAGTGGCGCAATGCTCGTGATCACACTCAGCATACTGATAACCATGTGTCGAGGTTAAAGGCCATCCAAGATGCAGTTACAAGGTGAGTGGCGCAATGCTCGTGATCACACTCAGCATACTGATAACCATGTGTCGAGGTTAAAGGCCATCCAAGATGCAGTTACAAGGTGAGTGGCGCAATGCTCGTGACCGCACTCAGCATACTGATAACCATGTGTCGAGGTTGAAGGCCATCCAAGATGCAGTTAGAAGGTGATTGGCGCAATGCTCGTGACCGCACTCAGCATACTGATAACCATGTGTCGAGGTTGAAGACCATCCAAGATGCAGTTAGAAGGTGATTGGCGAAATGCTCGTGACTGCACTCAGCATACTGATAACCATGTGTCGAGGCTGAAGGCCATCCAAGATGCAGTTAGAAGGTGAGTGGCGCAATGCTCGTGACCGCACTCAGCATACTGATAACCATGTGTCGAGGTTGAAGGCCATCCAAGATGCAGTTAGAAGGTGAGTGGCGCAATGCTCGTGACCGCACTCAGCATACTGATAACCATGTGTCGAGGTTGAAGGCCATCCAAGATGCAGTTAGAAGGTGAGTGCCACATGAACACGAATCAGATAGTGCATGTAATTTAATAAATATAACAGCTCTTAAAGGAAAACGAAACTGTTTGCACTTAAGAGATTCACGAGAACGTTATGTCGATTTTATAAGACATAACTAAACGTCCATACACAGCGTTTTTTGACATTGCTATCCAAGATTTTATATCATTATGTTATTAATTATTATTGCAAACCGTTATTGTTGTGTAATTCGTGTACGGTATCTCTACATAGGCAACTTGAAAGAATGAAAATAGAGTACCCAAACAAGAAAGTGGCACTGGTCACTTTTGGTTCAACTGTATATCTGTGGGGTGATTGCCATGACAACCAAGTAAAGGCATATTCTGACAGCCAAATGCTTGAAGACTTCGACGCTCTCGTTGCTGCAGGTAGAGAATATGCCACCTCAATGGAGCTGTCTGGGCTTGAAAACACATTTGGGTATGAGCAAATAGAATCAGTTAATTTAATCGTACAGTTTATAGATTATTAACACCTGTCATTATACTAGAATATGAGGACCCATTCAGATTAAGATCATTGGTGTTGGGAAATGGAAAATTGTAATAAAACAAGAGTGTGGTGGCTGATTTGTTCCATATCGTTCTGGCGTGTTGTTGTTTTTGCGCCCTTCAAATCCGCTTAAAACAAAAACCTGCAATACCGACAACTGTCATACAGATCGTTCTTGTGTGTTGTCATTTTTGCACCCGCCAAAATCCGTCAAACCGGTATGGCAGAAATCAGGCACCAAATAAGAGTGTTTTCCTACAGATTTCTCAGCATTTATTTAAATTATAATGTACAATAAGTATGCCTTGTAGTTAATTTTCAAATAAAACGAAGTAATAAATCATAATATTCAGAAACATAGATGCGAAGATTGCCCAGTTGGTTACCGAGGGATCAACAGCTTTGGGGCCAGCCTTAGCCATCAGTGCGGGAATAATCGCTGATATACCTCATTCCGAGGTTGTGCTTTGCACAGACGGGGAACCAAACGTAGGCATAGGACAACCGAGCAGAGATGGGTCAGACTTCTATAGACGGGTATGTGTTCTAACACAGTGTGTAATTGAAATATAAGCTACTTAAAAAACACACACAAAGCATAATTAACCATTTGCATTTGATACGTTATCAAATGTTGTGAACATTAATTGTATTTTTGTGTTTATAATCACAGTCTTATATTGCATTCTTCGCTTGAGCTGTATCATTAACTCGTTTCATAAGTAAAACAATATAAATATCTAAGTATGCTATGTTTAACTAGAGCATTTGGAATATCATGGTATATAAGTTTCTTGTTAACTACAATCGTGATTCAGAGGTATTTTCCTTGTTATCTTTCGCTGAATGAAGACTTATTTATATGCTTAACAATTTACAAAACCATTTTTCAGATTGGAGAATTCGCTAAGCGTAACAACACAAGACTGTCCGTTTTGGCTGTGGAAGGAGCAGACACGGGGTTGCGTCATGTTCAAGAGTGTGCTATGGTATCGGGTGGAACCTTGAATGTCCTCAACCCACTTGAGATGATGAGACAATTACGACTAATAGCTCAGAACTACACCATCGCCACAGCTGTAGATGTTGTGGTTATTCTACATCCGGATCTCGTCTTTGATGAGCCTGGTTTTCAACAGGTGTGCTGTTTTTTTCTTATCTCAGCATACATAGTACTTACCATAAGAAACATTAATTCACTTAACACTTTATCACGTCGTTTTTATATAATATCTCAAATGGCATTTTTAAAATATGAAGAAAACTAAAATTAAATTGCAATGCTAAGGATTCATTAAGTCTTTTAAACTGTGTTAGCATGGTAACAATTTAACAGTTGCATCTCTCTTTCCATTTTAATACAATTATTAAATGTTGATTGTGCTTTTCCTTTACTTATCAGGCTAGCAACCGTCTTGTAAAGGAAGTTGGGAACGCAGCGAAGGAAACTGATTTGACGTTCCGTTACAAATCCAAAGATCCCAAAAAAAAAATCTCAAAGAAAACCATTCCTTTCCAGGTACCAAAGTTTTTACACTGTAGCGGTTTGAACAACACAAGCATGATCGTTTCGTAGAATGTTTTGATCGAACAACTAGCGTTAAAGTTAAAGGCAAACTGTTGATGTCTCATTGACTGTTCACTTGAGTGACGTTTAAAAATAAGCTTCATAAACAAAGTATTATATTGAGAGCTTGCTATAGTTTGATAACATCGTCTAGGCTGCTAATAACCATAAATAAGGCTTCCTATAATGTTCTTAGATAAATATTCAATATTAAATGTAGAAAAAAAGCCCGTTCTCATTACGTGAACTATAACTTGTTAACTGTGATTCCGTACAGGTTCAGATATCGTACACTCTGAAGAACGGGATGCGGTGCCTGAGGGTGTTGAGTAAATCCCACCAGGTGACGCAGGACAGGAAACAGATGGAAGAGGTGAGTCTTAGGAAAAAATATAGCTTCCATTAACGGTAGTTTGAGAACAGTTTACTCCAGATATTGAAGTCATGAAAGTATCCAAACTTCCAAAAGCTGCTTTAGGTCTCCAATATCAAATATCAGTGAGGACTTCCAAATATTTACAAAAGTGTAAGCAATAAGTATTTACGTTGTATAGATAGCGTATGACTTTAGATGTGTTGCATATGTTTTTGTATATGTATTAGATTCCAGTCTTTTATTAAAGTGTGTTGGATTTTGTTTTTTATATAAATTATTCCAAAATTTACTTAGGTTTAAATAGCTTACTATGAGTACATGCGCATGACCTAAGAAAAATAACTGCGATGCTTAAAGTAGTGTTGTACACATCGTGAAAACATGTAATGTACACGTCTATCTCGCGTAATTCTGTAAAACCTTTCAAATACATAGAGCAGAACATCACACATCTAAGACAAGGAAGTTTGTTCAAATTTACAGTTATCAAAACTTCATGAATGTCATAAACCAGTCAGACACATCTTATGCATTTGATCATGTTACAGCCTTTGCATAATCTGCATAACATAATTACATGTAATTGTTTCCAGATTCCGGTGCATTTTAGAATATTCGTATATTGTATTGTTTTCGTTTTGATAAGGGGACACATTTCTTTATGATAGTGCGTATTATTTAAATTAAATATATTTTGTCATTAACTTTTATCTATGTATCTGCAAAGGTGTTCCTTAATCAGCAGGTAGTTGTTAATATTAACGTTTAAAGTATGTTTAATAAGCTTGAGTAAACTATGTTGATATAAACTAACGATGCTTAAATACATATCTATTCGGAATTATTTAAGTACGTTTTTTAGTGGTTGTTTCATTAAACGATCAAGATGCACATATTATTTCAAATTCAAATACATTGCCACTCTAGTGCAATAAAGGTGTGCATAAACGTTTTGTAGCCATGCTACATTTAAAGCCTACCTTTGCTAAAAGGTGCAGTCTTTAAAACTGTGAAGGCTTTGATAACGAATATTATATGATCTATTTCCATTTTCAGAATATAAATGTTGCAGTCGTTGGTATTGCTGCTGTTCAAAAGTCTGCATTGATTGCCAGTAAAGGTGAAGCAAAGCAAGCACAGGAACATATGTACGACTAAATTTGCTATTTGTAATATATTTATGTATTTGTGAGAATTGTTCAAGTATTTATAAATAAATAACACGTATTTCTCCAAAGAAGAATATCAATTACACATAAAATATTACAAAACACCCTTCAATCACGCCTCTAACTTTTTAGAATACATAACGCTTATTTTAGAGTATTTGCTTCTGTTAAAACATAAGGCGAAGCGTTCAGAAGATGATTACACGAGGTGCCAACAAACCAACTCAGATGGAGGAAAGACTGGCTTTCAAAACCGAGTCTGATTTGTTTAGGTCGGAGATACGTCAAGCATTGGATCACGACGTTAGTATATTCATTTTGTCATAATACGATATGAATGTACTTACATGTTTTGTGATTTTGCTTATATATTTCGTATTTCAAGTTGTCTTTGTTTTCATTGTTAAAAGATTACTTTAATGAAATGTCCACATATACCTCGATGTGTATGGATATAACTGGACAAAAAAACTAGTACTCATATATCGCATATGTAATGTTAAAATACAAATGACTGAATACCTGGGCGCAAAGAAACCATTTTGATTGTAAATGTTTCAGGTATAACGAAATAGTTTCACAATTGTCAAGTACAAGCTGAATTCTGGAATGTTTGTTTGTTGAGTAACAAAGGTGGTTATCCGAACAAGATAAAAAGAATTATGAATATCACAAAAAAAAATGTCCGATTGAAATTATGACACATCTTTTCCAAATTCATTTATAGGATCTGGACCTTAGGTCCGATGGACGGACCAATATATTCTGTCATAATGCGATGTATCCCAGCAACAAAATGCGCGGGGCCTCTACAGAAGCAAAACAAAAGCAAACGAGTTCCAGAAGAACAGAGGATGACGCCCTTGTGGAACAGTATCAAAACTATATGAGTTAAAGGTATACATTCGCATATGTTTAGTTGTTAATAATGTTGTTTTCTTGAAATAAAGTTAGTAAAACAAAAAATGCTTATTTGGAGGAGAAATGAAGAGGACTTAATGAGGACAGTGACAAAACTATATGTCGTAAAATGTACGTTTAAACACTGTTTCAGTATAGCAGGACGATTATCTGAATATTCAAATATATGCTGCTATGTCTATAGGTCTTATGAATTAAAGGCGTAATACATGTTTTGTTTGATTTCATCGTGCCTCAGAGAGTTACAATTATGTTGCCCTGATTTGGATCTGACCCTTGAGTATCTAAAATGTAATTATATTGAAGTGTATTCTATTTTATTGCTGTTTGATTCAGTTTGTGCTGTATTATTCATGTGTTTTTGCAATTGAATGGTTTGTGAATAAATTTGGGCCAAGTTTGATGTTATGTCGCCAATGCCAGTCGGTTTCAACCCCAAACCAATGCCTTGAATTGACCGGTTACAACCCAATCTTATTTCTTGCATTGAACGGTTTCAATCCCTATTCTATGTGTTGAATTGACCTGTTTCAACCCCAGTGGTATGTCTTGCATTGCCCGATTTCAAACCCAAGTCTCTGTCTTGCATTGACCGGTTTCAAACCCGATGATATGTCTTGCAGTGACCGTTTCGTTGCTTTGACTCCAGTTTTATTCGTCGGTGTAAGTGTTTATTGTGTATTTTGTCATGTGACTTAGCGTGTGCCCATTAGTCATTATCCATAAATTACCACATTAGGTAAGGTCTTGATCAAGCTGATGCAGTCGAGTTTTCTTTTTGTTTTATAACACTAAATCTTAAAAAAAAATATTTAAGAATTACACATAACACACCATGGTATCTATTATTGCCTCCGTACGTTGTCCTTCTTAGCATACTGCATTAATAATTCCGCGCTACAAATTCTCGCCTGAAGTTATATTGCTACTGAACATGGCCTTTGGTCATTTCGATACTAACATTACACACGTCGTCAACATAATCTTGTATTGTGTTGTATTGTCATTGATTGCATCATGTAAAGCCATCTCTGTTATTATACTCCTAGAAAAGAAGTTAGTGAGTGTAAACTGGAATCACTGTGTCGGTCGGTCTGTTGGAATGTCGGTTGGTTTGTCACGCTGCCCATGCGTATTTTGTGTCGCAAAATAAAAAAGATAAGTTGTTTATACTATGTAGAAGTGCAAGACGTTATTTGTGTGTTTTATCCGCTATTTGTTGAATATTTATGTGCTCTTGATTGTATTGTGTCGTTTGTTTTCGTTCGTTTTCCGTTGTTTGACCGGCATCACTTCACAAAATGATAATATGTGTGCCCTTCTTTAAATTTGTTATACCGCTTCTGTGGCTACCATAGTCAGAAAGATATAAAGTTGAAAACGTCCCTGGTATCATAGGCTGGGGACGTTCGTGTTTGAACGTGTACCGAAGAAAAACATTGAGTTAATCTGAATGGGCTAAAGGATATCTTTGAGATGTTTCATTTAATGATTTTGTTTTCAGGGTGCAATTGATCAGAATATGGTGACTAACTGGATACTAAACACGCGACATGGTATCTTCTACGGGACATCGAGTAGTGACAAAAAGCAACACAAAAAAGTGGATAAGGAAAAATGTGACGATTTAAAAAAAAAGCATAACCTGTACATTTATTCATTGATATAATGAATCGTCATTTGGATTGGAGAAGTGATATTAACACGGTTGAAGGGTACAACGACTGTATTTGCAATTTAAGTCCGTTGTATGAAATACGAAATAAGTGAAATTTACATAAAGACAGAGTTTAAGTCAGAACCTTCTGCAGACTGAGTTTTCAATTTTGCAAATGTCATCATAACCATCATCGTAAGGTCCTTCTTTGATAATATATGTTTATGCTATTAAATGTGGTTTTATTATTCCCATTGATGGATAAAAGGTACATAATATAATTTTTAATATAATCGTTACATTTTAACATATGCGGTATATCATTTGTTTTCAGTTGATATAGTTTATTATTTTGAAATGTCGCTTGTGATTTTGGGTTAACAAGTTTGTTTTGCAAAGACCGTTTTAGTGTGTTATTTTTTAAATTCATAAATCACTGTCAAATTAAATAACGTAGTAAATTAAAATTTAATGGACAGTTTTTTCTTTAATTTCTAATAAATCACGTTTTTATGTGTTGATGTAAAATTATAAGTACACACAACTATGTATCGCACATGTATTGCTTTTTCCACTATTTGATATACTCAAACCGTAATGTTTCTTAATCATGTTTGAAAATATGTAATATTCTTTTTGGATGCATTTGTAGATTGGTATGATTTCTGAGACATATTATTCGATCACAACAGTTAAGCAAGAATGTGTATTCATTCTTCGTGAAAAAAATAACACCTTAAATCCTCAACACTTTGTAAAGTGTGTTTGTTTTCATAAGATTATTTTCTCTTTTAAATACTCACTCGTTTGTAGTGTGCCTATTAAATATAACTGAAATGTGCTGTTGTTTTGTTTCTTTATTCAACCTATTGGATTGTGAAAACACAATACAAAGTTGAACTGTTATAAAGTGCGCATAGCTGATTTTTTTTCAATAGTCAAATTCTCCTTTAAAATTGACAGGGACGACAAAAACACGTTTTCTGTTCCTCGATGTTACACACATGGTCTCATTGGTACATCTAAGACATAGTCCCATTGATCTATCTAAGAGTGATCGTTTAAAGGTAAGAGATATCACTTAGTAAAATAAAAATAACTTATTATTTCATTTCTACGTGCTTATCAATAAAACAACACAAACATATATTTAATACGTGGCTGATTATGCCCCTTTTTGAACTTGACGTTTGCGTGCAAAAAATCAATATCTATATATCTACTAAAGATTTTATATTTAACTTTACAGACGCGTTAAGTGCCTTTACGATCAGTTACTGATCTAGCTTAGCTTGGGCTTGCATATTACTATTGAGGTTAAGGTCAATATTGATACAAATATAATAAAAATGATATATTTTAATAATATCAGTTTGAATGGGGTGTTGTCGGTTTAAGGTCACATTTTACTAAAAATAAAAAACGTATTTCCACATAATAACTTGAGTTTCGATTGATGTATTGCGCTGAAATTCGTTGTAGCAAATTCATTTGGGACCAGTCACGTCAAGGTCAAGGACATCGTTACTGAAAATAGTAAAACCGTCTCCGCTTATTAACTAGAGTTTTGTTGGAAGTTTTGCGATGATACTGTGTGTGTCAGTAGCTTATACGCAGACAATGCTTTGGATTGCACAGTCATTTAAATATAATTACTTGATGAAACGTTAAAAATCCAAAAAATCAAAGCGGACAATGGTCGAGATGTCTTAGGACAGGTTTTGTTAGCCCTTGAGTCATGAACATGTTTCCAAAGTGTCTCTTGATATATTTCTAATTTGTTCAATACTCGTAGTTATAACATAGTTAAAAATATATGTGTATCAGAATGCATTTGCAGTTTTAAAAATACAACATGAAATACTTTCCAATTCATGTTTACTAAAAGGTTATGTTGACAAATACGCCATGCTCGGGATATGCTATGAGAAACAATATTAAAATTGTGTTGACTTCGGTGACGAATTAAGTTGTAATGTATCGCTCAAAAGGACCCACCGCATTATCGATGTATTCGACATTATGGATAAGGTAATCTGATCAAGTTTAACACGTGAGCACCATTTTTTCCACAAACCACGTCCAATTAGGTTTCGTCGGCACCATTCCATATGAAGTCATTTATCATGTTCTTGAAAGTAGTTTGCAAGATATCATTTGCGCCGCGTATGAGCGTGCCTTCTATGAAGTGAATGTGGCAAAAGGCAGTATCAAGTGTTCTTTTGAACAATTTTGTATATGTTTGCAGAATGTAAAACAATAAATATCATAACATTATTTGTGAACAGCATGTCAAGAACGTATTTATTAATATTTTTCTTGCATGCTTCGCTCGCATTAAACTCAAATTCAGGAGTTTTGTCATAAGCCTACGTGTCTGAATGTTCAGTAAAACGTTTTTTTTTATTACAATAAAACTTGAATGATTTTGATATGATACGATATTATTCTAAAAAGTATTTTAACAGATATATATATATCTATAGATTGCCTTTACTAGTAATACAATTGTCCTATAAGTTTGGTAAAAATATTCCAATACTTTAAAGTTAACCCAAAACAACTATTAAAATACAGAGGATGACACTTCTTTACCTCGTAAAAAAATGTGATGTGTTCCTGACAAAATATAAAGGTTAATATTAGCACAAGAAGAACAAACAAAATATGGAAGCAAGAGTTATCGCTCTTCAGCACAGCGTTTCATATCAATGAGATACATCAACCAAAGGACATTGATGTTGATAACTCGGTTAGAAATACGCCAAATTAGTGATTCTTGCACTGCGCCTTTTGTATATGAGACCTATAAAGTTTCAGGTTTATACTCCAGGTATTGTCTGGATAAACTACACTTCCATGCAATTTTGCTATCTTCCTATGCGGTTTTAATTTGATACCTCTTCTATTTTTAGATATTCCCTGGTAAAAACTAATATAGCTTTCTAATGGTCTTTTAAATATTTGGTCAGTTGTTTATACCCCTAAGGTAATTATTTAAGTTTGCTATCATAGCCAACCTCTTCCTGTTGCAATTATTTTCTTTTAAACTTGATTAATGTGTTGTTGAGTTGTGCTTGCATTTTGTTTGGGGTCAATTGAAGTTCATTTTCAATAATGAAAAGAGGCAGGTCTAGCAAATGCATTAAGTCACTGCGTTGACAAATGATAATGACGCAACCATTAACTCGCGTCTTTTCGACCATATGTTAGTTATGTTATACCTATAAAATGGCATTGACACATTTTATGTCTTGCCAGCATTGGCACTGCTAGGCTTATTCAAACGAGTGAAATCGACTGTGCACTGGCGTTCTAGGGGCCTGGGGCGTGGGTCCCAAAAGTTTCACTGCCTTTGGGCCTTACTTGTCCTAATCCGACACTGTGTAAACGTAATAGAAAATGATGTATTATAAATATTATATATGTTTAACACATGTAAACGTCTATTTGTGCGTTTAAGATATATTGATAACAGATAATTTCCTGAAAATGACGAATAATTCTGCAATTGCCTGACGACAATAAACACCCCGAATGATTGCATAACAGAAACAATGTATCGCCTATTAAATAGAGCTGGGTATCAGAGAAGTGTGTTAACTGGGTTTTGCAATCAGAAAATAGCGTGTGAAAAAGATGTTATTCGTATCGTACCATTCAGCGGTTGTCGAAATGATTAATAGCAATTGCATGCACTTCCTTTACCAAGTACGAAAATCCAACATGTATCATGCTAAACGTTTTCCAATAATTTACACAATCATCTAAATGTCTCCAATACATTTAATTCTATGTATGTATACATTTCTCCATTGTCTCTAACTGAAAGCATTGTCGATATTAACATTTAAGATGAACGGACTATCTACATTTATCCCTATATAAGTTTTCTCTTTTTTTTCAGAAATAATTATTCGAGTAGACAAACACGTCGGTACGCCCCGTTAAGAAAAGTGGGTGTGGCAATTTACTATATCTTCCAAAATGGTCGCTGCAATACGCTTCACAGTCAGAACATAATAAGCACGCATTAAACCATAAGCGTATATTGTTGTACCCGTTGGCTAGAATAATGCATTACCTCGCACACAAACAAGTGTATCTGCAGTCGTGTTGAATTTATGTTATGCATCAGCATTCCAGAGTTAATCTTCACAGCAACCTGTCGTGTAGTTACGATTTTCATGTCGGATCATTTAACATTAAAAAAAACATTATACATGTCAACGTTTTATACATCATTCGTGCCTCTTTTTATTACATCCTACCTTCGTCCGTGGTCTCGTCTGAGAAATAGGTTGCCGACCAGCTTCCACCAGGCGTCTCAGTTCTGGGCACGTTTCTCCAGTTGTTCCCACGTCTTTCCCATCTGCTTGGCATCTGTATCCAGGTATCGGCACCAAGTGTTTCTTAGGCGCCCTCTTTTCATCTTCCCATCATGTTTCAGAAGAGAGATAACCTTGTCTTACTGGATGTAGGCTTGCGAAGGATGAGGCCTATCCGTCGCTTTCGTCTTTAAAGGGTGTCTTCTTCAACGGGCTTCTGCTTTGTTCTTCATAATAATTCTTCATTAGTGATATTGTCTTGCCAGCGGATCTTGAGGATCTTACTGAGGCAGGTGCTGACGAACACCAGGATTTTCTTCATGGTTCTAACGGTGATTTAGAAGTTCTAACTTGATGTTAGTTTCCTATCGCTACCATTGTGTATACAATTTAATGGCAACATTATTGATTCACATTTAATTGTCGTCTTAAGTTTTAACTAAGCATGCATGTGATGCACTAGTGATCCAATTAAGTTCCATCGCATCTGAATATGAATGGGAAAACCCTGCTGCGCAACCGGAAATTAGTTTTGGTCTCAGTGGACCGTATTTGTCCTAAAATATTTGTATTTTGTGTTATCGCAAATGCTTCAGTGTCTGAAGAGCTGATGACATGCAGATATCACTTGTATGACACATGTTAAGTTTGCTTCTTTTACGTTTTATACTTCTTTAACTGGTAAGTCTACACCGTTCGTTTCAGATGGAATGCATAAAATAGTAACTTGCATTAAACCTTCCCAAATAATTATATATCTGCACTGATTAAGTCACATTCACGTTAAATTTGCACAAATTAGTTTAGTTATATGTTTGGATAATTCGGTATGCTGCCATTCAGACTTACTAAGAAGTTAGTGTACATGTCGTCCAAAGAGATTGCATAATGTTAGCATTCAAAGATTCTTTGACGAGAAAATGGCTTTTTACAAAATATCAAAATAATTAACGCGCGATCAATAAACTTGAATAGCAAAATATCAGATCATTATTTCCAAGGGATTCATGCCAATGTTTTCATATTAAGGTATTTTTGCATTTAGAGTCTGACGACGGATACCGGTTTACTGCAAGCAAATTCTGCATTGATTAACCCATTCATGCCTAGTGGACTCTCCCATCCTTCTAGATTGGATCAATTTATTAAAAAAAATAGGGATGTCTAGTATATGTATTTCTATATTTAAAGTATTTCTTACAGAAATTTCTTTAAGCAAACAGCGCAGACCGTGATGAGACGCCGCATCATGCGGCGTCTCATCTGGGTCTACGCTGTTTGCCAAGGCCTTTTTTCTAGACGCTAGGCATTAATGGGTTTAAGCGTGTTCACTTAGATAATATAAAGAGATGATAAATGATATGAATGTAGATGTATATTTCATTTTTTCACAGTACTGCTTTTCCTACGAATGCTGTACGTTCAATTAATTTACAGATGCTTGTAATTAATTTGGTTGTAATGTAACGACATCTATGATACATATTCCATAAACCTTTCTTAATCAGAATATTATAACAAAAAAATGGCTCATAAGAGAAAGTAAATTGACTCAAAATATGAACAGTAGTCAGTCATATGTACGTAGTACCTTGAGATGTGTAAAAAGTGTCATATATTCAGTTCAATTATATATGCAAACTTGCGAAAACAAGTTTCAAAAATGTAACTACTCTAACAGAAGATACTTATTGATAAAACATCAAAAATCCAAGTTTTACAAATGTCGTTTTTTAACATTGATAAGGCAACACGTCATACGAGTTTTCGTAGTAATTTGAACGCTACGGTCATTAAGTTTACACGACTCAAATAAACATAGTTCTGTATTGAAACACACTAAATATAAGCATTTATTGTAAAAAGTTAAAGGTATATTGACAAATTAATGACAGGGAGGTAGATAACCATAGATAACCATAGATAACCATAGATAACCATATATAACCATAGATAACCATAGGAATGGTTCACCCTAGGTCAGGGCCAAAATATAAAGCGATTTGATCAGTAAAACGATTTTTTAACAACCTTTGGTGGGTATGAACAAACATCATACATTATGTTATGACAAACATTTTAGTTGAAAACGAATAATTTATACATCCAGTAGAATATCGGTAAGCATTCTGAGGAATATTAGTTTCCAATGTCATGTTGACGTCACCAAGTTATGAACTGCGCCGCAGCTTATAAAAAGTAATTTGTGCATATATACGTCACACAAAAACGGTTCCACGCTTTCAAATCATAGGTTGCAATAAAAAGTATTTCAAAGAAAGTATTATTAGTGATTATGCATTGTACTTCTTTTTTCACATATGCTACTTTACACCTGATTTATCCATTGTACCAGACAGTGCGGAATGTGTCTTACCTATCGGTATAATATTATTTGCAATCAGCCTAATTCGCCCCAAAATTGTATCTACAATATATTCCATATCCTTCTTACACTGAAAGCACTCTTATTTATTAATTATACAGACGTGCGGGAAAGGTGGGCATGCTTGTTATGATGTTATGATAATTAACTAGGAAATGTCTGTGCATTAGAGATGATTTTGTTGTGTTCAAACATATGGTTATAATACTTGTGTTACATACGTATATGTATTTATTTGTGTTTACTAATTTGTTTCCGTGTCTTCAGTGTATGTACATTAATGACATCATCATTATTTCGTGATCAAAGGCTGCAACTACAGTTTAAACACACCAATAAGTTGCATCCCCATCATTAACCACTGTGGCCATTGGTTACAGTTAGGTTTCTAACAATTTAATTGAATGTTTTGCGACCATTCTATGGGAATTTATCATCACGAATATTACGTGGAAATGTAATATTACGAATATATTGTACGTAGAAACATAGTTCAAAGAGTTGTATTATTTATTTAAACAAAAACAAAGTAAACTGATTTTCAAAATCAAGTAAAAAGATATACGTAATCTAAAACGCAAGTACAATTCCAACAAATATGCGTCTTATGTTTACATATGGTGCCAAGATGCTTACAAATACACATATACACTTACATTTTGAAAGTAGTTACGTACTAATTATAAACACACAAACAGTTTCAAAACCAAAGCAACCTAATTTAGAGGATGTGTTCTGAAGAATCATAAAATCTTTGCATTGTATTTAAGGCTTAGTAGGAGGGTATACCCCACCCATCGGTTCCCTGTTCATAAACTTGTACAACAAGAATTGATACTGTTTCTTATTTAAAATGTATGTGATAATTTCCTTAATGTTTTAAGTGGTCACATGACACAACATCTATCAGCGAATTGTGGAATTGTTGTTTAATAAAGTTGCATAACTGTTTCATAAGTTGTAAGTTTATAGGTTTATAAGTTAGATTGTATTCTATTACGGTGTATCTTGTCATGTTGGTTATCAAAACACGCTAGGCCAATTATCTCTCTGTTGTTATCATGCGCACCTGCGTGTTATGTTATAATAAAAGTGCAATCTATAATATATTCAAAACAGTTTGTTTACAACGTTTATCAGTAACATTGTCGGGATTTTGTAATAAATATGTCAAATGCTCATATTGTTTTTCAATCATTATCAAGCATTCCCTCTTAAACAGTGTTACGTGTCAGACGTAGGTTAGGTATGGGATATTTCTGAAGTCAGCTGTTTCGCGTTTCTGCAGACAGTGATATTGGAGATGATAATTACAGAGATGCATGGAATACGCAATGCTCGTAGCGATTAAATAGTACGCGCAACAAATTGGAAGAAATGGATCTGATAAAGTTAATTGTTAGTAAACAGTCGTGATTGATGATTGAAGTCATGTTCACGGAGCTTTTAACACTACTTAAATACTTTAGTTTATAACAAGTGGGTAAAATGAGGTTTATTAATATATACCGGAAAGGGAAATTAATTGAAGTGATATATAAGTGCTGCAATGAATACCAAATGACTAATTTAAGAAGTAATAAGTGTTTATCATTGTTCTTGTCATGTGAATTTTCAGAACTGCCTGATCGGTTTTTCCTGGAATAATAGCATAAATTGTTTATCGTGTTATTACATATGTTACTGTTTGATCGTTTGCGTCAATGTTCTGGTTTAACTTAATGTATAAAAAAGATTAGAAACATATACAATGTCAGGTGTTATGAACAAATCAAATGTAACAGTGGTAAATACATCGGTAAAAGAAGAGGAAGTTAATTTGGATAAACTAAATTTGATCAATGATCTGGAAGTTCAGAATTTGATTCCTATTTTCGTGACAGTCGGAATACTCATGTTTGTCGGGATCGTCGGTAACGCATTGGTAGTGCAGGTGTACTGGCGTCGAATGAAGAGATCGGCCAAGAGGACTTTCATTCTGTCCCTGGCGCTGCTAGATCTGGGTGTATGCCTGCTCGTGATACCATTCGAATTGTATGACCTTAGAAACCAAGTGCTGTTTTTCCATGAAGGACTATGTAAAGCTATGCGTGTTCTGGAATATTCTACGGTTCTTGCGGCTGGATTTGTGTTGGTATCTGTGTCGTTTGAACGGTACTATTTCTTGTGTAGAGCCTTCCAGGAATTTTCGCCACAGAAAGCGAAAGTCATCTGCTTAATATGCGTCGTAGCGGCATTGTTGGTGTCCTCCCCAGCAGCTATATTTGCAGGGTCGAAATCGAGAAACGTTCAGCACAACGGGATGCTCTATACCGGCTTCGAATGTTCGATGAATTCAGAGCAAAACATCGACGAAACATTTAAGAGGGTGTACTATTATGTTCTCGCAATCATATTCTTTGGTTGCTTTCTGGTGTTTGTCGTTATATACGCGATGATTGGAAGATTGTTGTGGAGGTACCAGAATGTGAAATTTCTTCCGGAAATAGGAAGTCTCGCCAAATCGTCCACTAAACGGTCTTCTCCAACTCAAGAAGTCAAACTTACGAAAGAAAACTCATCTGGAGACGGTTCTTGTACTTCCCGTAAGGAACGACACGTGCATGGGAACCGATGTATCAAGTCAGCAGGGACAGTTGTAGTGTTTTTCTCAGTGACTGTTGTATTTGTCCTCAGCTTTCTACCACACTTGGCCATCCGCCTTGTCATGTTTCTTGATTTAAACCGAAATTCGGATATGGACCTCCGTACGTGGGGTTTACTGTACAACTTCACGGTTAGGTCCTACTTAATCAGCAACGTCGCGAACCCTTTCATATACAGTATTTTAAACAAGTCCTTCAGAAAAGAGCTCAAGAGGACGTTTAGATGTATTAGACAATGTGGGCGCAGACCATCTAGTAGTAGTTTCTCCTCTTCCGAGGCACGAAGACGATATGCTTGAACATTTACAAGGATGCTGTGTATATGTACACGTAACAATAACATTTAAACGATTTAATATTTATTTTGTGAAATATTCATTAATGTGTCGGTGATCTACTTTTGAAATGCATGTTTGATTGCCAAATCCTGCCTAGAACGTGTGATGACGAACAATTTATAGTAGTCGAAGTAATTTTATATTACAATTATTGGTATTGCAAAATAAACTTAGCAAATAAAGTGTTTGTTAGAAATTTCTCAGCGTGCATTATAAATATATAATGAAAGCCATGTGGCGTGAAACACAATTAGACGTTTACTCCGTTAACTTTTAAATATAACATTATTTAATTCTTTAATTTTGCAAATTTTAAAAAAGATACGGAAGGGACCTTCCTACGGAAGCCCCGTAACTTAGACAGACAGAGCTTCACCTGGTCAAAAGTTTCATACTCTTTTCTTAGTGTTGGTCCAGTAGTTTTACTCTACAACCGGACAGTAATTTTACAACATCTGTTTTCAACTCATAACGACCTCAAATGCATGACCTGTATGGGATGTAAAATATTTGAGTCGTGTTCTGAGAAAACTGGGCATAATGCATGTGCGTAAATTGTCATACCAGATTAGCCTGTGCAGTCCGCACATGCTAATCAGGGACGACACTTTCCGCCTAAATTGGATTTTTGCTAAGAAGAGACTTCATTTAAACGAAAAATGTCATAAAAGCGGAAAGTGTCGTCCCTGATTAGCCTGTGCGGACTGCACAGGCTAATCTGGGACGACACTTTACACACTTGCATTATGCCCAGTTTTCTCAGAACACGACTCATTTTAATTTAACATGTGACAACAAGATCCACATGTACATGTTTGCTTTTGAAAAATAACTGATTAGTCACTGTGTGTATCGAGAGCCGTAACATACTCAAGCTGGATGAACATAGCATGCACCTTTATGCTAAATTTCACTGGTCCTGTTTTAGCATAAATAGTTTTCAAATGTATCCGAAATAATAAATCATGGGACTACGCCACAGCCAAAAACTTAAAATATTACAAGAGTAATATTTCAGAGTAAGGAATTATACTACTTATTATCAAATGTTTGTTTTGGAATACAGTAAAACTCGACTAAAGATGAAGAAAGGTCGCATAATTATCAAATGTTACATTTTGATGTTATTTCTAAGAAATTCACTGTCTTCAGAATTTCATACACATGTTCCATATAATTTCAGGTGTTATAATAACGTTGAATGGAAATGGAGATGCTACAAAGCAAAGTTTGTTTCCCGCAAGTATGATACATAAACCCTGTTAAAATCTATATTACTTATATCGTTAACTATGCATAATTGTTTAACGTTTTATATAAGCCATCGGGTTATAAATAATGAAAAATAGTAAACATACACATAACTGACCAAGTGCAAGTCGCACAGTTTCTTACAGATATATACGGTTATTTTCATACAGTAAGGTTCACCTGTTGCTATAGTAAATTGATCGTGTACATTACTTGATAAACAGTCCACGATGTTATAAATTGCAATGTCTGATTGAAATTGATGATTTTATTAATCTTCTGATATGTCATCGATTTTAAGTCATTATCATATTGCATGTTGATATCGCTTCTTCGCGAATGTGCAATACGGTTGTCAACAGACCAAAATTATCGATACATTCCATTGACTCCGCAAATATTAGCTATTTTCAGAACCCACTTTATCAATATTGCATTTTACAGCGACGCCAAACGTTACGCATTACTATTACGTAACACAAATACGAGATAAGAATATCGTTACGTATACTTTTTACAATCGTCACCATAGCAAATGGCCATACCTTTGTGTATACTTTTTAATGAATTAACTTTAATTGAACCATAACGCAACCAAAAAGCATTTAGTCTTTGGCCGATAAAGACATGAACGGTTTGTTTTCATGTACGTCTTCAAAAGGTTTGATTCTCACTATAATGTACTTTTTTTATTTTTTAATGAAATGTTTCATTAACACTTGCGTCTGAAGAACGTATACTATCGAAATGGCTCAAAATAAAAAATAAAAAATAAATACTAAAACAGTTTATAAATAAGTTGTGCCATACATAGAAGTTTACGTACATAAGTTCAACTGTGCTTGTCCTTAGTTTGAAACAAAACCATCATAATCGTATGTTTCATAAGGAAACATGCTTTATTATCATATTCGATCCCAGTTGAAAAATAAGAGAGAATCAAAATATGCTTGTAAAATCAACATCGTTTCGTCAGAAGCTAGTTTAAACCGTTTTGATTTCCGAACGGATTGTTTTTGTGCGTTTTTGGCAGCACATAAACGTTGTTTTGGGAAAAAAGATTAAACTTGCGGAACGTTAATGATGCGATTGTTTTATGAATTAATGTCCCATACAATCGCCATGTTCTTAAGGAAACTCTTCATCGAGAGATCAAATGAATCTGAATATATTAAGCTCTTGACTTGCCAGGGCATGGCAATATTGATTTCATGCGATTTAGTTGCCTTTAACATGAATACTACTACTCATTCGTTTGGCAGCAAAACAGCTTGTTATCATTGACTTGACATTGAATTGACTTAACAATATATTCTACAGTTCGATTTTATAGTGTTATTGGTAGCTCAAGGGTCGGACAATAATTGAGTTTCAGTTAGCGTTTTAATAATTTTGACCATAGCTGCAAAACACGGACACTAAAATAGAAGCCATATTAAGCAGTTGATTCACCTTACCAGCAAAATCAAGTCATAATTTACAGAAAGCAATAATACGCCAGATATGTTTTGTAGTCCATTTTGGGTGTAACATGTGTACGCAGACAGTTATATTTAGTAAATTTCTCAATTTCTCTCTCTCTATATATATGTATATATATATATATAAATATATATATAGGATGGCACATCAATCAGTTTACCAATTATGTGAATAAATCGGCAGATAATATGCTCATAATTATG
>VMBQ01009597.1:6016-31615 GCA_007657795.1 Dreissena rostriformis
AAATTTAACTTGTGTTCTCCATTTTTTGGTAGTTTGTGGTTTAATTAAATGGTATATGATATATATTAGCTTATATAATATCTACATGTTGCCAATTTCATAGGTTATTAATCATTTTTATGCAATTAGAGATTTTTCAGTTTTAATGAAAAAGTACATGTTATATAATGGTGAATAAAATCAAAACAAGGCCGGTGACCCTATGTTTTTATTTCATTTTTCATATAGTATTTGTATGTAGTACTTGAATATAAATTTTATTTGTATGTAGTACTTGAATATAAATTTTTAGCAAAAGTTATAAGATGAAAAAAAATCAGCAAAACTGCAGCAACACCCCTTAAAAAGATGTGTAGATTGTTGTTTCAATTTAAACACAGTTTGTCATAAGATTTTGTACATGGTTGTAAAAGTGTTGTGTTTTCAAAAAAAGCGTCGTTCTGAGAAAACTGGGCTTCATGCATGCACATAGAGTGTCGTCCCAGATCAGGGACAAAACTTTCTGCTTTTATTGAATATTTGGTTTATAGGAAGTCCCTTCTAAATGAAAATTCAGTTTTGGCAGAAAGTGTCTTCCGGATTAACCCGTGCACAGGATAATCTGGGACAACACTACGCAAATGCATGAAACCCAGTTTTCTCAGAACTCTCCACAAATGAAAGATTCCCTGTTACACCTCCTAAATGTAACTTACATATACAGTGAGATATTGGTCGTCAGCTTTAAACAGCTGCATGCCGTTGGAGAACTTTGACAATGACGGATCATGGTAGTATTTCAAGGTAAATGTTTTCTCAATTCCATCCAGTTTAACAACTATTGTCACTTCCTGACAGCCCTGGCATGTTAAGGATCTTCTCTTGCGTGTAGAACCAAGTTCATCTCTGATTTTTTTAGGCGCTACAGGCACTTTACAATACAGGATTATGGAAGAGTTAGCTTCAGGAACGCACATTTCTGACTGGAAAATAGTGTGTAAAAACATAAGTTCATTTCTATGTGTGCTTAAAAAAATAGGTTCATTTCAATATGTGCTGAGACTTCATTTAATCCTCTGCATGTGCTTTGAAAATTAAAAAGTCATCATATTTTAACATGAGGTAAATTAATCTCTTTCAACGTTCAATATACCTATGCCTTACATTTTATTGGAGTTTGTGTTTAAGTTCATTTTAATTCATATATATTACAAGGGGATGAAGAAACTTGGTTCTCTCCATCATAGTCCTTTAAATTACTTACACTTTCTGCCTCATAACCTTGAATAAACACTCTCGGAAATTGAGCATTGAGCAGTTTGTCCCCCTTCACTGTTAGAATAGTTCCACCACTGTAACATAGACAGCACAACATGAAAATGTCTAAACATTTGCATCACAGTATTTGAATAGTTTAGTGTAACCCAAAATCAAATAGCTGTATTTTTACACTTTATTACTGATTGATCAGAGTTGAATCACACATGTAATGCTGCAGACAAAAAAGCTTCAAACATTATATTCTAGCACAATAAACCTCAATATACAAAGGGACCTACGTTACCAAAACACAACATTGCATTTGTAATAAAAACCAGTACTTAATTATGCACTCATGTTTGTATAACTTGAATAATTTAAGGTTAATTTCAAGCTGCAATTCTTAAAACAATAAAGGAAGTAACATGCAATTTAGTTTATTAATAAGAAAAAAAAAATATTTCCATGTGATGCATTCAAACTTTTGCCTAGTGCATACATAAACATTTTTTAATTTGGGTATTGGTGAATAAATCAGATTTTTTTTCCAGTTTCTGTTACTCAGTATCGGTAGATTTAAGCTTGAATTGTTTAAAGTGTCCTTGCTGGTTCTCTAGACCTCCACACATAAGGATTGAGTTAAGATAATATGGTGATTATAGTAACAATATCTAGGTTTAGGTCTTGTAAAAATGAAGCTTACCTTAAAAACCCATGTTCAGGTTCAATGCTTTTTATTTCTGGGTTTTCTAAGAAGGAGAATGTGACACTTTCATTAGTCATGGTAATCCCATTCAACTCTACCGCAAAGGTTTCATTTCCAAGAAAATCTCCTGTGGGTATTTCTCCAATTATAACAAAACCATCTTTCCTGTAAATAAAATAAAACAATTTTTTATAGTAAAATTCATTTTAATTAGTAAATACTTACCTGCTATCTGATAGCTTATCATTCCGTAAGGGTCGTATTTTATCCGGAAACTTTCTGGTCAGACCCACCATTTGATAGTAACCCGGATTAAGGTAGTAGGTCGGAACGGTCACATAGTGCAGTGCAACCTCGTCACCAAAACGAAACGGGCATACCCACAATTCACTCTTCTTCCAATAAATATAATATGAAAAATATTAGGCGGAGAGCGGGGTGGGAGGTGGGACTCAACGATAGCAGGTAAGTATTTACTAATTAAAATGAATTTTACTATAAAAATTTGTTTTAATAGCATAAATACATTACCTGCTATCTGATAGCTGATTTTGCAGCTGCGGCGGGAAGGTTCGCGTATAGCTCCCCAATCCCTATCCGAGCAGAACCCATATACAGGGTTATCAGCTAATGATAGCAGAACCCATATCAAGGGTTATCATCTTATCTTCGTTAGTACGGTATTGACATGACTTCTCGGATAAGAGTAAGTATGTCAATTTCGTAGAAGACACCGCCGTTTGTGGACCCACAAGGGGGCCCAACAAATAACAGTAGTCTTGTAGGCACTCAAGAGAACGAAGATAAAAGGAGGGGAAGGTGGTCGGCATCCTCCAGAAAGCATCTTTGAGCACGTCAGACAATAGGCTGTAATAATTATACGCCCACGAAGATGACAGAGCTCGTAATTCATGCGGTCTGCTCTAAAAAAGGGATGAATCCCTAGATGAGAGAGAAGAGTAAGCCTTTAGTAGTAGAGGCTACCCAACGAGAATAGAAGCCGAAGACACNCGAACCCGCCTCAATCGAACCGTCTGCAAGAGCAGTGGTTTGATTGAAACCGGTGGATACAGAAGTGGGAATACTAGATTCATACGCTTCTATCATCAGCGGATCGTTTTCCGGCACCATCAAAGATATAGCTGGTGAGTTAGGTCGATCAGTGATCAAGTCAGCAGACTCACTTTGAATACCAGCGGTCGCTGGTAGAGGATCAGTCGTAATAGGGACAAAGATTCCCGGCGACTGTTGGATCCACAAAGTATTGGGATTTGATGGTGTAGCAGCAGCCCGGTGTATACTTCTATGCAATGTGGAAGAGACCCATGGGGCTGAAAACGCAGCCGAGTGGTTAGGTTAACCCCTGTACCTGGAACCTGATATGTATACAAACTAGTGTTTGAATGTAAATTAAGCCCAGTGGTTGTAGGAACAGCTGAAGTGTGTGTTGAAGCCAAAATAGAGGCCGACACACGTGGAAGGGAGTAGAGAGATTCCTCAGAGAAGGATCGCCTAGGGGACCGAGGGGTCCGAGAGCGCCTAGGCTGTTGTATTTAACGCATCTGGAAGAAGAGTGAATTGTGGGTATGCCCGTTTCGTTTTGGTGACGAGGTTGCACTGCACTATGTGACCGTTCGGACCTACTACCTAAATCCGGGCTACTATCAAATGGTGGGTCTGACCAGAAAGTTTCCGGATAAAATACGACCCTTACGGAATGATAAGCTATCAGATAGCAGGTAACGTATTTATGCTATTAAAACAGCTTACAAGAGGTGTATCTTTGGCATTTTAATCAATGGAACCCTGTTCCTGGACATTTGTATACCAGTTTTTTTTTTATTAGCCACAGAAACAGAATACCCAATCACACATGATAGCATGTGCATGTGTCATTACACAGGACATCTAATATGACACGCTCCATAATAACTCGGAATCAAATATAACGAAGGTGGGTCTTGCATTTTCTGGAAATTCAAATATGGCTGAGCCCATTGAGCTGATTGCTTAATTGCTCAATTAAAATCAATTAGAGACTAACAATTACTGGGGCATTTGACAGTTTAAGTGTAATAATCTATTCTTTGATGCAAATAAAGGTGCGAAAAATAGCATGTTGTCATCTGTGTTTCAAGTTCTTATGATGTTACTACCGGTACTTAATATGTGCTATTGATCTTTTTGAATCATTGACAAGTTTATCAAGGCATGTTTCATATCATTTTTATGTGTAGACAATATGTATTAGAAAATTGTCTGCTACAATGCAATTGAAAACGTAACAGGAAAAGAGAAATTAAACAAGAGTTCCGCGGTCGGAGACATATGCCCCCAAAACAGGGCCTTGATTTTCACACTTATTGTGACAGTGACCTTGACCGTTGACCTCAAGACCCAAATTTTAATAGGGGTAATCCACTGTCCAAGGCCAATGCACATGTGAAGTATCAAGTCAATCGGTCACTTGGTTGAAGAGTGATTGATCGGAAATGATTTTCACACTTGAGACAGTGACCTTGACCTTTGACCCCAATTTCAATAGGGGTCATCTACTGTTCAAGGCCAAAGCACATGTGAAGTATCAAGTCAATCGCTCATTTGGTTGACGAGTTATTGATCCGAAACCATGTTCACACTTTTTGTGACAGTGACCTTGACCTTTGATCTAGTGACCCCAATTTCAATAGGGGTCATCTACTGTTCAAGGCCAATGCACAGGTGAAGTATCAAGCCAATCGGTCAGTAATCGTTGACGAGTTATTGATCGGAAATGATTTTCACACCTATTGAGACAGTGACCTTGACCTTTGACCCCAATTTCAATAGGGGTCATCTACTGTCCAAGGCCAATGCACATGTGAAGTATCAAGTCAATCGGTCATTTGGTTGACGAGTTATTGATCGGAAACCATGTTCACACTTATTGTGACAGTGACCTTGACCTTTGACCTAGTGACCCCAATTTCAATAGGGGTCATCTACTGTCCAAGGCAAATGCACATGTGAAAAGTAACAAGCCATCGGTCAATCCGTTCAAAAGTAATTGATCGGATACTAACTGGTCTACCGACAAACACACAGACCCACCGACCTTCATCCAGCAAAACAATATACCCCCTCTTCTTCGAAAGGGGGCATAATAAGTAATCCACATGATTTAGACAAATGCAAATGCAGGTTTATTCACAGAAATTAACTTCTGTTTTTGCCCGTTTTTCAGATAATAATGTGTACACATTGCATTGAATCTAAATTTAAATTCACTTGTCAATTGGCTGTTATAAAATTCCAATGCGCGCACATCACGCTACCTGATTAGCTCATGTAACCTCTGTTCCATAATGCAATGTTCACCTTACATTTCTAAAAAATGGCCTATGTATGTGTTTAAGAAATTTTTAAGCACATTTATCGTCAAAAATGGCAAGAATTATTATTTTTATACACACAAGAAAAGCGGTATGTATACAGTTATCCATACAGAAGGGTTTATATGCATGGAATGGCGAATGACAACACAATATTGCAATAAATAAACTCAGAACTTATAAAGTGGTTCCGTTTAATAGCAGTGTTGTGTCTTGTACCCCTTCATCCGCATTATATTGGAGTTACAGTGCATACGTTTTTTGTTTGTTTTAATTAGTTAGCACATAAACAAGAGGTTCAGTATCATGCCTTATAAATGACGTCACTTAAGGAAACTTCGTAACCACCTAACAGGAATATTTTTCAACAATGAGGAATTATTAAGGAATTCAACAGAAATATCATTTCAAAATACAAACTAAACTTATGATGTCATAAAATTACATATTTCCAAAATCAAGCTCAAAAACATAATCATGCTGAAAGTAGACGTATGCTATACATGTTTACAATAAGTATGTGACCATTAACTATTATGGCAGTTAATGGTAAATTGACATTTTCACCTGGGCAGCTATCTGGCAGCCATGTTTTACAATAAAGTGAAATAACTTTTCAAACTTAAAGGATGAACGGATCATAATTGTTCTTCCAGCTTGGGCACAAAATTCGACTTCTTGAGGGATCACACAATTTTCAAGGGACCTATTTTTAAACCTTATAAACCATATTTAACCAATTCGAGATATTATTCTACTGTATTCACATTGTAAATGTGATGCGAATTGATAAGAGAAAAATGGTTATCACAAAAGCTCACCATGAACTTAAGAAGTTTTTTGCATTTTTTTAATTCTGAAAAAGTGACCTAGACCTCATTTACCCCACATGCAATCTCGTGTAATGTCTCACTATACAGTATCTATTGAATTATTTTGGTTTCTTTAACATAATGTGCAAACATGCTAACAATTTGTGTCAAAATCCAAATACACTATCACAGTTATCCTTTGAAATTGTTGCTTACTCATTTCTTATATTTGATATGTGAAATTGAATTATGCTTGAACCTAGACCCAATGGACATTGTTTATCTGAATACTCTATTATATCATGCTCATTGCAGCTGTCAGGTCATTTGAAAAACCATCCATGTGGTCTAAAATGTATAGTATCTGTTAAAAATGTCCCCTATATACGGTTATCATAAACCCACATTCAAGTACACATAGCTGGACACATACCCTGTTCTGTTATTAATAAAGGTGATATTACGTCCTTCAAGTTTTGTCTGTTGTTTGTTTTGAAGCACAACAGTTTCCAGTAATCTGTTCCCAATACCCAGGTACTCCCCATACAAGGTTATTTTGGTCCCACCTGCTCTTGGTCCGTATTCTGGGTTGACACGTGTTATTGTGGAGTTCTGGTGAAAAAAAGGAAATATATATACAAATTTAATGTAAAAATATTGTTCTGTTTTATTTTAAAAACAAAAGTACATACCACAAGTATGTGACAGAAAAAAGATAAGTTGGCATCAACATCAACAAAAAAGTACATTACAACCACACTGAGTAAGGGAAGGGGCAGATTACAACACATTTTTTTTCTAAAAAAAATACAATGTCTATAACACATTTTTCTAAAAATATACAATGTCTATATAAATTACTCCAATATGACACAGAATGCTCATAAGATTTCACTCTGCATATAACAACCATTCTATTTATAGAATACTTCCCATTCTGGAAGGAAATGTTTTTAATATATGGGATGGGATCGAATAAGTAAAACATGGTTTAGGCAACCACATAAATCAAGGCATTGCACTTAAGGTAAAGAACAAAATTGTGTCTTACCCTTAATATTGGTGACCGAGTGTCAAACTGAAGTTTGGAAGTTTTGGGTCCAGGTACTAGGCTAAATGTGGTGCTGGTTCCATTTGGTGGTCCATTTGCTTCACATTGGAACCTGTGAAGATTTGAACTGATAATTAATGTTGATTTACTTACAGACAGATACAAAACTACCGACTTTGGCTCAACAGGTGCATCATTAACATACAAGAATTTCTTGTTCTTACACATTTTGTCAGTTCATACTCATTTTTTAATATGATTTCAGCAATTTTGTTAGTAAGGCTGTTCTAACAAATTTGCCAAAGAAGTTAAGTAAAATAGGGAATATAAACTTAAACAACTTTTTTTTGCTTATCATTGTATAAAAACACATTTGATTAATCCTTCAGATTATTTTTTAAATTGTCATCATTTTATATTTATGATACAGCTTTAGAGTCATGCTCAGATTGGAAAGTCTGTGAATATGAAATGAATAAAAATGCTCAAAATGTTATCTAAAGCATGTTTAACAAGAGCACCGCCTAGCGGGTGCAGACCGCTCATCTATACATGCATACCAAATATGAAGGTTATATCTCAAGGGACATAGAAGTTATGAGCGTTTTTCGAAACCTAAACCTAAACGCAGATTTAGAAACCTAAACGCAGACCCCTACTTCAAGGTCAAGGTCACAGGGGTAAAAATTTGTGTGCGTATGGAAAGGCCTTGTCCATATACACATGCATACCAAATATGACGGTTATATCTCAAGGGACATAGAAGTTATGAGCATTTTTCGAAACCTAAACGCAGATTTTGAAACCTAAACGCAGACCCTTACTTCAAGGTCAAGGTCACAGGGGTCAAAANGAGTGTTAACAAGGTAAATGTTGACGACGCACAACGCACGACGCACGACGGACAAAAGGCGATCACAATAGCTCACCATGAGCACGTTGTGCTCAGGTGAGCTAACAAGCAAATTATACTCATTTCGAATTATTCCACATTATTTTACATCAATCAATAAATGCCTTTATAATTTATATAAACATTAACGGACAAGTGTAGTTCAGCAATGGACAAGTTAAATTTCCTAAATGGTTGTCCGTGGACATGTATAGTTTTTTGAGATTTCGCCACCCCTGTAGACCAAATGTTATGACTAAGTTTCATGCATATTGGACAATAAATGTGACTTCTAGAGTGTTTACAAGGTTTTACTATAGCTATATATAACTCATATTGCTCAGGTGAGCTAAAAATAAGAGTTTAAGACAAACCTTAGTTATTGTTGGAGCTGGGCATTCTGCACTACTTCCTCTTGCACCAGGGGTATCATTAAACTTGCACATGAGTGCTGAACTGTCCCAGGCACATTTGTATCTGTCAGGGTTCAATGCCTTGCAGTAGTTACATCCTTTCACAGCCAACTTCGTGCAGTCATATATTGTGACTGGCAAAAATAAAATACATTATTAAATATTGTAATCTTAAAAGGTATTCATTTAAGCTTGATTCCATGTGTTTTTATGAATAACAAAAACATATTTCCTTTCATGGTGGTTGTTCTGTTTGGTAACATCATTTAACCTTTTCACAGGTTTTTAACAACAAGAGAAAAATGGCAGTAAACACAACTTTTTAAAATGTAATCAAATAATTCTGATTCTACTCTTTTGCATTACAATTAAAATCTTAACATCATTTATAAAGCATACAATTAACTTTCCAACTTTTGAATCCAGATTCACACTATTTGTCTAATGTATTACTATGAAAACATTTACATTTGTTGGCATGAAGTTTTGTGGTTTTTCTAAAAATGACTTTTCAGTGGACTCATTAATTCATGGAATTCTGATTTTGGAAAAAAAAAGAGGAATTTGCACTGGTCATTTTCCAATGTGTTCGTGTAGATTTTGTGGAATGTTCATCCCATGAAATCAACTAAAATTAATGTCCCACAAATAATAATTATTTCATTTACTGATCCCATGTCTTTAAGTCTTTTTGTAAGCCTTTTTGTACACACAAAACATCAGAGAAAACAAGCAAATATATTGTTGTTCCTACTGTTTATCTCAAAACTAACAGATAAATAATGTTTCAAAATTTAGTATAACATCATTGTTTTTAGAGCAATTGATTACTGAGTAACTGCAATAAATACATAAAATTGGATGCCCCGTTATCATGATTTCATTTTTATGAATACCTAAATTAAAGTGAAGGAGTACTTTGTCAGACAAGTTTGTGTCAACTAACAGACATCCATGGTCATAACAAAATATGTATATACTCTTTCTTTAGGGGTGGTATGAAAACTGAGCATTATTTACTTAATCTTGTTGTAGGTTCTGAATGATAAATGGCTTTTGCAACTCATGAAATCTTATATTAATATATATTTTTAGTTAAATTTGTTTTTTTTAATGAAATTTCTATGTTCCTTTTATCACATGCCATACCCTGTTTCCCATGTAATATCACCATTACATATATTTAATATTACACATGTGTAATATATTTTTTAAGCGTTTTCATTGGCTTAGTTTTCGTTTATTGACCAATCGCATTTTGTTATTTTGCTGAAATGACATTGCAACGTCAAATGACGTCACGAAATGTAAAGAACATTCGGGATTTATCATTATGTTTGTGTAAATATTTATTTGATTTGCTCATTTAAAAGCATGTGATAAAAAAGATCTGACATTCCTTGTCATATCATACCATATTTTATTAAACTTGTCCAGGAAATTCGCCAAAGGCTCGCTTACTAACAAAATTCCTGGACATTATATAATATGGTATGATATGACAACTCATGCCATATCCTATATATCTATTGCTTTGTTTTCAACACAGTTTGTGTTATGCATCTGAAAGAAAGAAAAAAAATAACAGCTGTGCGATATCTTGTATACCTTTATTGTTGTTGTAGTCATCCAGGTCCACCCACAGATTAGAACTACTGTTTTTGTACTGCACGGAAATCTTCTTGTGCATTTTGCTCTGATTTATCTGCATAAATATTGTTTTATTTCATAAGTAACTAAATATCCTTTTTAGCTATTATAGATAACAAGCTATTGCCAAGCAATGATGTCCCCTACCGGCTCCACCATTGTCAGATTTTTTTTTTTTTTTTTATAACATATTTGTTGCCATAGCAACCAGAATTTTTGACGTAGGAACAAAATGAAATGATGTGCATAATGTCCATATTACCATCTGTCCATGTTTCAAGTTTCATGAAAAAATATGAAGAACTTTTAAATTTTTCGCAGGATCCAGAAAAGTGTGACAGACAGACTGACAGACGGACGGACTGACGGACAGAGCGCAAACCATAAGTCCCCTCCAATGAAACCGGTAGGGGACAATAATAAACACATGCTAACTAGGTATTTGTCCCATACAATACATGTACCCCTGAATTATTACAAGTCAACACTATGTCGATTTTCAAATTGAGGTTTGATGATTTTGGTGGATAGGAAATTGACATAAGCAACACATGTTTAAGAATCAACCAGAAGTTTCCTGCACATCTGCACTTCATGGTGATAAATTAATTGAGAAAACTTATAACATTTTTATAAGGCAGCCATGCCAAGTGCAAAATTCAAGGGCACATCACTCAGTAATAAGAGGATCACTGAAGTGAAAAGTGTGTCTTGTACATCTACACTTCTGTATGATAACATATTTTATTTTTCAATTAATTCCTTGAGAATTGTGAAAATAGTCTTATTTACAAACTAATCTGATTTATATGGAACCAATACCAAAGGGTAAGTCAGGGGCACATTGATCACAAATAAAAGAATCATTGTATTGAAAATTGTGCTATGCAAATGGATGATACATTACATGTTTCACTGCAGTTGTTTGAAAGATGCAGAAATTTTAAACATTTATTGCGGACACACAAATCGACAAAACAATAAAATCGACCGACCGAGTTGCTCCAGTATACACCCCTGAAATTTTGGATAAAATTTATTTCTCTTCTTCACAACAGATTACAATTAATTGTTCATATCTGAATATCTCCAAAAACAAATATGTGCACAAATGAGTTTTTCCAATGTTTAGAGATCCAAAAACTCACAAAATAAATACTCTAAGTATTTATGATAAAGCTGTGCATTTTATGGACTACTTACTGATCTGGTCATATAGCAGGTCAGTTGAGATGAAGCTACAGTACATAAGGTGTTTCCAAAGTCTTCAACACTCAGCCTAAATATAATATTCTGTAAAAAAAAATCAAAGATTGTAACAAGTGATGTATCCAAGTGTTATACATTTTTATTTAAACACTAAAAAATCTATATCTCATGAAATCATATAAAATAGAATAAAAAACAAGAGAGAATAAGTTGAAAACCAACTTAAGTTCAAAGAGCTTCTATTCTACAATCAAATCCCGCCACCCAACCCCACCTTCTGCACAAATACTTTTTGAAAAAGGTTTTATTATTATTATATACAGAAGGTCATTCTGTAAAAACAATCAGAAGAATACATACACTTGAATTGGTGAGTACATCCTTCATCACATTGATCATCAATGAACGATTAACTCCACTCGGGAGGTAGAGCTGGTCATGATGGTTTGAAAGCTGAGGGCACTCAGATTTGCTCAACTGAAATTTAATGATGATACATTTAGCATAAAGAAAGTGTTTAAGAAGGTCAGTTGTGTATGTTGTTCCAAAAACAGTAACTATGGGTGCCTTTGATATTAAGTAATGAATACCAGCTAGGTCGAAGCTTTCGAATTCCCATAAACAGAGCAATATGCAGATTTGTTTTCAGATCACTTTTTCAAATACAATCCTAATGTTATAAACATGCATTGATATTTTTATTGATTTAATGCATCCATGCGACAACAAAAGTCTTAACAATCGGTATGGCAATGTGTTTAATAGTAGTCCCCTAAATTTCAGCAGAATATTGTAGAATACCTAGAAAATCATAATGGTACTTAGAAACAGCATTCAATAAAAAAAAGACTGAAAGAAAGAAAGAAAGGATGAAAGAAGAAGACTAAACAATGTATTCTATCTTTTACAAATGATCTAGAAAGTTTATTAATGGTGGTTATTCTGAAGTTAAATTTTGCACGCTAAGATGATCAAACTTACACTGACTGCATGTTGACAAGCTGTATTGGGTGGAGTACATCGTCCTTCTAATGGACACCAGGTACATGTGGCGCCCTCCGTGCTTGTGCACTCCCCACATCTGCCAAGATATAAAAATTATGCATAAATATGTATTCACAGAACATTATCTTGTATAAAATATATATTTTATTGAAACCATCATCTAATTTATTTTTAATGATTCACTTATTATTTGAGCTTGGTTGTTAATGTTCGGTACTGTTTCCGCCAAGTACTTCTGCTCCACTCGCGACACAAGACCACACCAAAAATCAAAATGTGTTCAACTGACTAGCTGGATATTTACTTTTTCAGTATCAATTTTCTTACTCTTGTTAGTTAATCATGTAAGAGTGCTGAGACAAGTTCTGGCTCCTCACATTAGGGGTGGAAGGACCACATAAAATGTGTAATACACACACACACATGCATATTCAGTGATTATAAAATTGTTATTTTTTTCATGTCATTCAAAAAAGCAGGAATATACAGTATTCCTATAAGCTGAGTTTATATGTTTAAATTGTGTGAGAGTGGCAATTAAGATCAAGAATTTGAAGGTTTTGACGCTTTAGGTTTCTCTGAATAATTGAAGGAGGGCATTGTAGATAACAACCAAAGAACAACTGACTGACTCAAGCGCCACACATTATTTTCTTGAGTTATAACGGTTCTGCATCATCATAATTTTTAGATTTTTAAACTATGACAGCATGATGCAAATTGAGAGACATTTGTCAGTTATATTAAGCCCTAATCATTACCTCTAAGTTCCACATTTTACACAATCCATACCGATTCTAGATAAAACATCCGGTGTTTTAAGAATTTCATAAACTGAATCTTACATTGAAAAATTGAATTCAAAGCAATCACTTGTTGAAGACTTGACCTGGTGATGAAGTTTATGGCCCACTTAATCCAGATTCCAATATGGCTTTCATTTAGTAAAGATCAATATTCTAACCAAGTTTTATCAAGACTGATTCATAAATGTGGCATCTAGAGTGGTAACAATTTTTTTTTCAATATTTAATCTTATGGCCCAATTTTTTGGACACACCTGACCCCAACTAAATCTTGGCCTAAACATTGTCAGGATAAACATTCTGACAAAGTTTCTTCAAGCTTGAGTAATAAAAGATGACCTTTAAAAGCTAAGATTTTTTTTAAAGATTTGACCTTGTGACCTTGTTTCTGGATGCACATGTCTCAGATTCAAACTTGCCAAAAATATCATCATTCTTTTCTTTAATCACATCTTTGGTTTTTATCTATGAAGGGATATTGTAGAATCCCATTGATGTGTTGTATCGGGATTCTTTGAAGCTCCTTTGGACTGTAACGAGTGGGGGTACACATTAATACAGACAAATTACAGCAAGCAACGTTTTACCTTAACTTTGTTTATTTAGTAACATCCATGTGAAAACTTACTTCTTGAAGTTGGAACATGAATAAACCAGAAATTGAGCATCAGTCAGCAGAATGTCTTTATTATTCACTTTGACACCAAACTCCAGCGTCAGTTGGAGATTGTTTGGATCTAAAATATAAAAGATTTGAAAAATATCAACATAAAACTTCAAAAGTATTTTCTGTTTCCCTATCATACTAAATGTAGTACATGTAGGAGTTCTTCTTATGTTAAAACAAATGTTTGGCCAAATTTGGCAATTATTAAAATTTGTCTTACGAGTTTCTTACCATTATTCTTTTCTATACTGCATTTGAAACTTTGTCCATTTCTAGTTGCATTCTTGATAGTTCCATTTTGCCAACGACAAAAGTATTCATACAGGGGACCTTCAGGCAGCAGATTCTGTGGAGGATTCAGTTTAATATCAACCTGGAACAGAAGAATACATGATTCCAATGTGATCTGTTTTATCTACCTCCACTAAGATGAGAAAATGAAAATCATACTAATCTTTTCTAACAAAATAAAGGAATAAGTAAAACACTTCATTAGAAAAAAGTATCTGGTTTTGAAAATGACCAACACATCAGGAAACCAAAGGGCCAAGATCACTCACCGATGTATTGCTTAGAAGCAAACAAAAAAATAAAAGTTATTTGGATTTAAAGATCTATAATTAGCATAAGCCATTCAAGCATGATTTAAACAGTTTCAAACCAAATGCATAATGTCTACACAAAACAAAATTTACAAATTGTGCAACACAACTCTAAACAATCAATATGGCCCCAAGAGCTTGGCCAATTGAAACCCCATGGGCATCATTTGAACAAACACATCAGTAGAGAACCACTGAGCAAAGCTACAGAGAAAAAATATCAACTTGTGTCGACCCAAGGGGCATGATTTTAACATTTGAGAGGACCATTATTATTTGCTGATACATACCAAATATTGCAGATAAGGACATGATGGTTTCGGAAAAAAATTATATAAAAGTTTAAAAAGAATATTTGAAAACCCATGCATGGCTATTTTTGACCCCATGAGGGGCACAAGGTTAACAAACACAGTAGCGTACAATGCTTCAGGCCAAATATTGATATTCTGGGCCTTGACATTTAAAGATTTTCATTTTGTTAGGTTTTTGTTTATATATGTCTCTATTTATCATGTGAACCAACTAGCTAAATGCAAATTTTGACCCAAAAGCATGATTTGAACAAAATAAATAGAGGACCACTTTATGAGGCTCATATGTTAAAGAACACATCTCTAGGCCTGTACTTACCCAAACGTTAACTTTTACTACATGCTATATCGGTGATCATTTAATTATAAAAAATCCAGATTAACATAGTTAATATTTATGAAAAACAATAATATTTGAAACTTAAATTTTGAACATTCAGCCCGCATTACATCAATACAACCAAAATATTGGAAGAGGAAATTGGCTTGTTCAATTAAGTTATGCAATTGTTAAATTTGAATTGTGTTCTTCTCCATTTGAAGCATCCTAAGCCAGATTTCTCAAATAATACTTACCAATTCTTTGCCAGCTGGGGCCCCTTTTGGTTCTATGTCCAGTGTAATGCAAGAGGTCAGAGATAATAGCCAGCACGGTGATGTACTGCAGGAACAGTCAGACTTCAGAGACGCTCTGAAATATCATTGTAGACAATAATAGAACTTATTTGCTTTTGACTTAGTGTGAATATAATTATCACTAATCAAATAATGGTTCTTTGTATTAAACTGTCATATAACTTCCAACAAAATATCTGAATGTCATAATTATAATCAAGACAGACTTTATGTTTTTTCCTTTGACCTTGATCTGCAATCTTAACATCAGACCCAAGAATCAGGTTACTGTCAATGTGCATGACATGCCATTGAACCTGCTGAACAAATGCTCCTAATAAAAACTTAGGGGCTTATTTCTTATATTTGACCTTATCTAAAATAATGACCATGATATTAGTCAATGCATCCTGGTCCTTGTGCAAGACACTCCCTCTTAACAGGTGTTTCACTAAATTTATATATATGTTGGAGACAGAAACGCTTAAGACAAATTGCTTAGGATAAATTTGTTGTATTACACCCTAGTGACTTGGGTCTTGCACGCAACTATTTGGTCCATTATGTTTGTCACTGCAGCAAAATTATTTTAAATATCTTACATGATTTATAAAGTTAAGATCCTGACAAAGTGTTTGGGTTGTCCTTTTATTATATGACATTGTTATTTTTAATGGTGACCTTGAGCTTGGCCTTAGAGGCCTGCTTTTTGTGAGATACTCTGCATCTTTATGTTTAACACGTATGCAAAGTTATTTGACATACATCCATGGTGGATATTATCCAGTCAAGTCTGATCTTCCTGGACAGCTGCATGTCTAACTGTCCTTACACACTATCCGGTTTAATCATAATATGGCCATTTTTTGTAAATACAGGCTTATAAAAAGATAAGTTTTTATAAGTTATAAAATTGTATATAGGTAAAAATATACTTTCTGTTTATTATGATTTAAAATAAATTTGTGTCAAATAATGATCTTTTTAAAGTTATTTTTTGAAGATTTGGTTCCATATTAAGACAAAGTCTTTATAAACCTCTCTCTTTTCTGTGACTATTTAAAGGGAAAGTTAGCATACCGCTGGTCATAAATGCACCATCCACACAGGGGATTTTTTCCTTCCATCACTCTAGACCTCACACAATGGCTGCCAGGGTATTGGAGACAACGTGTGCTTGCATATTTGAACAACTAAAAAAAGCAAAAGCACGCTTTTGTAATGTCAGCAATTATGTTTATCATCTTATCTTACTCTTTTAAAACAAAGTGCTCATTACATAAACTAAAACAAGAGCANTAAAGTTAAAAATGTTTTACCTTCTAGAAGCATAAGAGATGTATGTGACACATTATCTAGACATGGAGGAATCATAATCCAAAGTAATATTACAATCCACCAAGGCATTTAAAAATAACAGAATGGAAATACAAGTTTGAAACCTGTGAACCTAAAATTGTGACATTAACCATTCACAGAGCAGCATGGGTCTTGTACACCACACATTGCCTGGTTATATGGAACAAAATCCAAAGTTACATAACACTTCTCCTGGGCATTAAAAAGTTTTAAAGTGGAAACAAATATTCATGACTTTTAACCTTGATTTGTGACCTTGACCCTTTATGGCGGAGTATGTAGCATACATGCCACACATCGCCTGGTAATGCGGACAAATATTGAAATCATCTCATTAAAATTAAAACGTAACAAAGTGAATATGAAGATTCATGACCTTAGACCTTGAAAAATGACCTTGGCCTTTAACCGAAGATGGGTCCTATATGCAACACATCGTCTGGTCATTGAGAATATTAATCAAAATTTCTAATAAAATCATTGAAGGCATTTTAAAAGTTATGGGTGGAAACAAAATCTGAACAGATGGACACACACACCACCCATCCACCCAATACACATAGATAGGATGGTGAAACTACTAAATGCCCTCCTTAGAGAACATTTCAAAAAGATAGTTGGGAAATTTCACCAGCAAGACATTAAATTTAACTCAAATACAAGGGCTGTTTGTAAAACATGCATGCCCCCTATATGGGCTATAAGTTGTAGTAGCAGCCATTGTGTGAATACGTTTTTTGGTGGTGGTGGTGGTGGTGGTGGTGGTGGTGGTGGTGGTGGTGGTGGTGGTGGTGGTGGTGGTGGTGGTGGTGGTGGTGGTGGTGGTGGTGGTGGTGGTGGTGGTGGTGGTGGTGGTGGTGGTGGTGGTGGTGGTGGTGGTGGTGGTGGTGGTGGTGGTGGTGGTGGTGGTGGTGGTGGTGGTGGTGGTGGTGGTGGTGGTGGTGGTGGTGGTGGTGGTGGTGGTGGTGGTGGTGGTGGTGGTGGTGGTGGTGGTGGTGGTGGTGGTGGTGGTGGTGGTGGTGGTGGTGGTGGTGGTGGTGGTGGTGGTGGTGGTGGTGGTGGTGGTGGTGGTGGTGGTGGTGGTGGTGGTGGTGGTGGTGGTGGTGGTGGTGGTGGTGGTGGTGGTGGTGGTGGTGGNTTTCATGATCCCAGGCATATGCATTCTTGAGTTATCATCCGGAAACCATTTTCCTAGTTCCAGTAACTGTGACCTTGACCTTTGACCTAGTGACCTCAAAATCAATAGGGGTCATCTGTGAGTCATGATCAATGTCCCTATGAAGTTTCATGATCCTAGGCCTAAGCGTTCTTGAGTTATCATCCGGAAACCATCTGGTGGACGGACCGACAGACCGACAGACCGACCGACCAACCGACATGAGCAAAGCAATATACCCCCTCTTCTTCGAAGGGGGGCATAATAAACATGAAAGCAAGGAATATCAAGCCCCGGACAATCCCTGTGATGACCCACTAGCAAAACTGGCATCAATATTTTGATTGAATACAATGGATTACTACATAAGTATTGACAACGATCTGCAAGCAACCAAAGACAACAATATTCTTCAAGACCCTCTGGACAACAAAACAAGAGCAAAATATACTGCCGCATTGTCAGAAGAAGAAGACAACACCACATCAAACCCAACATCAAAGACATCCATGAAGTCAGCAATTGAAGCGATAAATATAATCCAGATATTTCTAGATGAGTGCAAAGAATATTTATTAATAAAATATTAAATTTATGTTTGGTTTTTGTTAATTCATATACAATAAGAAGTGCGGAGTTACGGCAGTATGAATACTCTTCAAATGGAGATTGAAATCTGTTTCATAAAATTGTAAGTAAACACATTGTATTAGAAGTTTTAATGGCTCAAAGTTCTCTTGTCTGTCCCCTAGAATTAAGCCATCAATAGTCAACTATCTATGACATAAAGTTAGTGAGCTACAATGAAGTGTAACCATTCATTTTAAAGAAATAATATCATACCTTTGTCTTGGTCAGTACAAACAGCGAGTGATCAATGTGCTGGTAAATGCTCAAAATGGGTGAACCAGTTACATTAAGTGTGTTGTACCGTTGATATGTACCATCCGTATAGACAAACTGAAATAGAAAATTAGATCATGTTTTATTAAGTGTGCTTAAACATCAATAGATCTACAACTGTCACTAAGAACACTTCATTAATACTCCACTAATTTCCACAGTGTGTGGCAAAGGGATGGAAGGAAATGTGTCACATTTATTGGCAAAACATGTGTCATGTATTTATTGAAGATAAAACACAACATATACTGATAACTGTTCATTTAATTGCATTCTGTTGCTGTTTAAAATTTATATCAATTATTGACTTATTTAACAATCAACATTTCAGACTCTAGTAGCATGATGGACACGACCCAAAAACAATGTAGTTTGTACCAAGCAGGTATTTAGATAACCTTGTCTGTGGAAGTATTATGGAATGTGTTTATTTCCTACGATGTACAATGTATTTACCCTGTTTAGGGCATTGAATGGTCAATATTTTTGTATAATAATTTTGTACAACAATTGTTGCACAACTATCAATCAGGAACTACAATGTAGATACCATGTCAAAATCATGTTTAAAATGTGGGAGTTCATTTTGAGCCAGTTTTATTTTTTTCATACAATAACAGGGCCTCTTGTTTTGGGGTCCTACTTTTTTCCTTTTTTCTTTCCTATTTATATTTTTGTTATTGTACTTGAGCTCTAAAGTGTAATAAAGGGCAAAATTTGTCAACAAGTCCCATTAAAGCGATTCAAGATCACTTCAGGAATATTTTTTAAGGGTCGGCTTTATTCACAAAGGAATGCTTGTTGTTGGATTTGTATTATAAGAAGCATAAAAAGAAGTTGCAATTGAGGTAAAATTAGTTGTTGTTTTCTACACTTTTGTACAGTGAGTCCCCTACTTTGAGAATACATGTCAATAATTTAGTGTATTTTACTTTTATCTGTTTTAATTATAATAAGCAGAATTGTTTTAGGTCTTAATAAAATAATTTGATTTTTAGTTAATACAATGAGATGGAAGCTGTGCAATTTTGTTGAAGACGTCATGCAATCAGATTCCTTTTAATTGTTCAAAATTTGGCCCAAATTTACATTATGTCCTCACAGTGTTGTTTTTTTGTGTGAAAATTTAGGGCCATTGAAAAAAGTATATATTTGTTCCCAAATGGGACCTAAAAATTCCCAATTAAAGGTCCCCCCCCCCCATTTTTTTTTATTTTTTTTTTATAGATCTCAACATTTAGTTCATCTCCCATCCAGCACTTTAAGTAAATATAAAATAAAAAAACAATTTTATTTCCAATTTTTAAGCATTTGTTAGTAAAACAACAACAACACTAATTTCCCAATTTTAGGCCACGATTTTTCCCAATCCAAAGGGACCCTGTCTGTCCGACGAGCTCCATTCCCAAAATGGTGGGAAAAAAACTTCCTCAGCGGAACCATATTACAGCTTGAGACATCAATATGTTACTATTTAGTGTATTTATAAGTTTTATTTACCTGAAGCACCCAACCAGACGAGGTCCCCACTGTCAGGACATGCTGTTCATTCAACATGGAGTCCTGCATGGTGACCATAAATCCTTCTTGGATGGATGAACGTGCTTGAAAGTTCATCGGTAAAACAGTCCAATCAACTGAGTAGAAGAATTCTGGATTAAAGGGTTCGGTATTATTTGGGTTCTCTTCACGTATATAATCTGCAGCGCCTGTCTAAAAATGAAGTCTCAATTTTATTATTAAATCAATTAATATGTAATGCAAACAAATTACGCATGATGTAAGGAAATAAGGTAACTTACCACGTTTAATTTACATTCAGTAGGTATTCGAAAATAACTTTCAAAAGGTGTCTTTGAACATGTCTTATTGATGAAATTGATCCAGGATTCGATAGCCTGCTTGTCTACATTCGCCAATGGCAGGGTGCACAAGATGCTGTCGTCATCACTGGAAGTTGTTGTGAAGGTTGCTGCTACAGTAGTTGTACCATTGATGTTAACAAGAATGGCATCCTTCAATATTGTGTATGGTTTTCCAGTGTTATCTCGACATTCTATAACAAAATCTGTGTAAGATTGAAATGGTTTGGCAAATCTCTGATTGAGTCTCGCTACTTTGGAAACCATTTTTGATCCAGTAGGAAACTCCTTCTGATTTGTGAAAAAGTAGCTGTAATGTTCATTTCTGAAACTGGCAACGTATCTGATCATATAATTGTCTGCATTTAAATAAAGATCTTTATTTAAATCCTTGGAAAAAGGATTAAATGTCCACATACTGATGCATAACGGTTTATTATTATTTACTGGAACACCACGTGAAGGAGTTGTTGCGATACTAAGAGGTGTACTGATTTCATTAAAATGAGCTTGAGCAGGAGAATCTTTATCTGTTGACACAGTCAAACCTTGTTCAACTGGTTTATTTCCTGTCATCACAATATGAGAACTATTCCGTTTAACAGTTAAACTGCCCAGGTCTCTGACTTTACACAGTCCTTTGTCCCCACTACTACACTCAATCAGCTCATTGGCTAAGCTGCTTAACAACAATATCTTGTTCACGTTTCCATCACAATTTTCACTACAGATTGCCACTTTCTGCTCTCTGTAAAGGTTGTTTGTAAACCTGTACACATATTTATTTCCACCAACATACAGCTGTGTGTCGTTGTAAAACACTAGTCTGTGAAACTCTTCCCCAGTGTCTGATGTTATTTGTATCTTCTGTGCTCCACATTTTACAGCAAACACTGCCACTACCAGCAGGATTGATAGTTTTAGATGATCCATTATTCCATCATTACGAGTCAATATATCTGCAAATTAAAAAAAATAAAACAGTTGTTTAGTGATATGAGGCAGAGCAAAATTTAATGTTTGTGAGACTTACTTAAGCACACAGCTCAAATCAGATGGCCTCTCAAATAAAACTTGGTAGCCGTTGGTAGTCCATTAATTATAGTCCATTTGTTTCCAAACTGTCAATAGGTTCGGCTATTCTACAGAAATTGATACAACAAACACAAATTAATAAAATCTGTCAGTTTGCATTGATCAATATTTTCTTGGGTTACCTTGCAAATGGTTTAAACTTAAAAGTAAACGTAGACAAAAGCAAAACAGACATTCCATATATTAACAGATTAGCAATAAAATGTTCACAAAACATAAAACAGATCATAACAATTTTGGGTGAAATTTAAGTTGGGACTTCAACCTGCAAACTTTAGGTTAATGAAGCAAGCATTATACCACTAGGCTTTTCACCTTCATATACATGTAGGATGCAGGAAGACAACTCTGCTGCATTGAAAACCCTGCTTACATTTCAATTTTCAAACATACATTTCTTGAATCTTAATCTACTTGATACATGAAGTACGTTATCAAGAAATCACTTAATCTTTTTTATGCAACCACTGTGAAATTATTTATGTTTTAAACTGCTGATAAAAAAAGACTATACACAGATTTGATTTTGAAATATGTGTTCAAGCAGTCAGGCAAATGGTGTTATAAACAACACCTTTTCACATTGCATATTGAATCTTTGAACTGGGTTGCAAGTGGTTTGTATATGTGTGTTTGTCATTGAATACTTTAAAGTGATATGCATCTTCAGGACATTATTGTGAGTGCACTCCACTGTGTATATGTTGAGTTATGTTTACGTCTATATAGGATGGTTCATAAAAAATGTCAACACAGCAAATGCATTTTAATATTCCTTTGCAAATAGTAAAACTACAAACTATAAATTTGCACATTACGCAGACACATAATTTAAACCAGAGATTTTTTATTACAAAGGTCAAGGGAAGTAATACAATAAAGTGATTAGTAATTACAGTGAAGGGTTTACTCCCTTTAAAAAAAAATGCTTTTTGGCCCAGACTTTCTAGTTATTTGAAAAGCTCAAATCAGGTTTTTTCCCCCTTTTTGGGAAGATAGCCCATGGCTTTGGAATTGGGAATTTTATCGGCATATTTAAGAAAGTGGGAAAATAAAGTCAGTAGCCTTCTTGGTAACACTTTAGTACAAGCATATATATTGATATAACTCTGTATAATAATTCAAATTAAAGAATCAAAATCATATAAATTATTATTATGAACTTTGTTACATGTAATTACAATAAAATTGTGATAAAATAATCATTAGACACTTCTTAAAAAAAAAAAAAATGTTTTTTTTTGTTTTTGTTTTTTAAATTGGGATTTTTTTTTCCAAATTTTGGGGAAAAAAGTATACCTTTTGCCATTGGGAACATAGCCGTTATTCGGCTATAAAATCGGGTAAAAAAAACCCTGCAAATGTTCAGCTGGATGTTACTGATAACCCAAAATGTGTTCTTAGTAAGTCCAGATTTAAGCTCAACTACCAGATCCCTAGACTGTTATACTTTGTATTGTGAGTTGGAACAAAAACTCCCTGCAATATGACTTGTGTGTGAATGGAATATCATGAAATAATAATTTGAGCCTTGTTATGGGAATATAGGGCAAAATGCATGTGCGTATAGTTTATTCCCAGATTAGCCTGTGCAGTTTGCACAGGCTAATCAGGGATTACACTCTCTGCCTATACTTGATTTTCATTAAGAAAAGACTTTCTTTGTTCGAAAAATTCCATAAAAGCGGGAAGTGTCGCAGACTGCACAGGCTTATCTTGGACAATTTTTTACATACATGCATTCAGCTGAGTTCTCCCAGACAAAGGCTCAGTTGTATTGCCAATTGACAACACCTCTGATACAAGTAAGACTATTGTCTAATTTCCAAGTATAAAATTAGTCAGTACAACTGGTAATTTCCTTAACAAATCCCAGAGAGGGTGGAGTCATGTACAAGTCATTCTGTCTGCTGATAGCTGCTGAGATTACCAAGATTTCAACATTCACATCCTAGTAACAGTAGTAGTGTCCCATTGAAACGATCCCAAAAACACCATATACTGCACAAGGAACTGAGCAATGACACATGAGGGAAGTTTTAGTGAAACCATTCACACCCTAGTATGCGGTCAGATACAGCTATTCTTCTTAAGTGTTTTTCTTAAAATAGTGATTTTTGTTTTGTTTCATTATTTAATTGATTTGTAAAATTGATTAAATATAATATAAAAACCATGTCTACAGAAAAATCATGTTATGCATTTCAAACAGGCAAACATTTCCCTCTAAATAAATGAAGTAAATTTCACTGAAATCTATTTTGTTTGTAAGAAATGAATTTAATAACAAAAGTATGCTAAGGTTCAAAAGCACTAAGCGCTAAGTCCAAACTTAATTCACACGGACATTTACTCCAAAGTGATCATCAGCTATACCATGCATAGATACTATATGATTTATAATAACAATGTTGTTACAACTTAAACCATTCCAATCAATTGTTTGCATTGCGGTCAGTCAATAAGAAACAGTTTCTGCTAAATTGTGCTGAGTTTTTTTTTGGCTGACTAAGATCACTCTTAACCTAGATTTCTTGCCATGATTAATGCCCCTGAAAATTTGGACGCCCGTTGAATTGTGCATTGATATATGTGTCGTGTTCTGAGTAAACTGGGCATAATGCTTGTGCGTAAATTGTCATCCCATATTAGCCTGTGCAGTCTGCACAGGCTGATCAGGGACGACGCTTTCCGCTTTTATGGAAATTTTCGTTTAAATGATGTCTCTTCTTAGGGAAAATCTAGTTTAGGCAGAAAGTGTTGTCCCTGATTAGCCTGTGCGGACTGCACAGGCTAATCTGGGACGACACTTTACGCACATGCATTTTGCCCAGTTTTCTCAGAACACAACACATATTTTAACAGGTACAATTATTCTGCATAATTACAGGAGTACAGGATAATCAATTCACAAACATCTCCCAAAGCTTGTTCAAGACAGATATGAAAACTTAGCATAATTTATTGGCAGCATATCTCACATAGTGATCAATAGCCCAAAATTCACCTCAAATAAATAAACTTAAGGGCATAAATCTACTTCCTTGTTTAAGTAGGTCCAAAACCTTTTGAGATTTGTGATATGTTTATGTAAACTTGTTGATAACAAACAAAGACAATAGATAAAGAAACAAACTATTTTTTAGGATCACAACCTCATGGTTTGAACACAAAGTTTCAAATCTACATAATTTTCTCAAAGGTCGAGGGTTTGTGATGAAGCAGTGTTCTATTGCATTAATTTTAAGCAGTGCAATATACATTACCCGCCAAACAATAAAAAAAAACAGTAATACTTTAATACTTTAATTTATCTATAAATATCTATTTTTATTTTAACTTGTGTGAACTTTCTCAGGCGTTCTCATGCAAAACCATTCCAAAGAGCAACTAAACACTTAAAAGTAACTATAGGCTTCCTGAAATTTCACTCGCCCCGCACACTCACTTCAGCCTGCTTAGTGGGGGCATGCAATGTCATTTACAGCTTCCTCGTTGACAGTCAACAGTGATCAGTCAATGATAATTTTCAACCACTTAAAGAAAAGCTTAGTTCACAGTGAGTAATTGATAAAGTATCATAATTATTAATAACAACTGCCGGAATCATATTGTATTGATAACCACCAATATATCTGTATACTGACATCATTATAGATGGATCCGGATTTTCAAGATGCAGCCACTCACATGGTGAAATTCTTCCCTAGATATGGTTGATGTTGTAATATCAACAAAAATCTATGACATGCAATTATGTAAATCACACCGCTGTCATAAAGTAGCATCCGCGTTAAGACAATACCATGCTTAAATTTTAGAAAGATGTGCAGAATTTCAGCTTGGTATTGTTTTAACCCGGATGCACCTAT
>VMBQ01009598.1:0-30275 GCA_007657795.1 Dreissena rostriformis
TAGCAGATAATATTTTGCGCAGTGTTTTACAATAATTCTTGGTGCAAGTTTAGACAATTGTTTAATCGTCCTTGATTGGCTTTGCCTATGTGTTTTTTTTTTCAAATGTACGCAATTAATTCCGAACATTTGTTTACAAACTCGTGTGTATGAAATCAAGAGCCTTTGTAATCGAATATCAATATTTAACTGCACACTGTAATGCTCCAGAGGTGTATTATGAATTCACTGTGAATTGCTCTTTGCAAGAACACCTCTGCTCGTTAAGCAGTCATTCAAACTAGATCTAGATACATATCATCGTTTTTCATTAATAGGAAATCAAATTTCTGTTTGGATCCCGCACCTCACAGACTACGAAAGCATTTATGCAATTTGGAACTAGTGGGAACTAGTGCGTTCCACAAAGATCTATTAGACAAATGGTCGCTGATATTTTACGTAATATAGCTGTCCAATAAATAAAAATATAAGACACAACACTTCGTTAGATGCATTGCATATATAAGCTGCTTATTAAAAAAATTGATGCATTGTTTATGTGTTTTAAATAAGTTTGAGTGTGTTATCGGCAATCATCCCGATTTGTTTTATTTTAATTAAGAACTATTGCTGTTATACATTTAACTGTTTATTTTAAACATCAAACATCAGTCCAAATGCTGTTTCTGGAGAGAAATTATTGTTCGTATCCCCAGAACTATAACAGACCACCAAGTTTAAACGAAATGAGTAAAAAAGTGTTCATTTCGTTTACCTTAAAATGTTCCTAAATGCTTTTGCAGACATTTTTACAAAATAAATTAACGAAAGGAATCTAGGTCATAACCCATCTTAATCAGCTTCGCCGAAAAACTTTCTGTATATATTGGATTGTTTAATATAATAAGTTAACATTATATAACGCCATACTAATAAATAAATATATAAATTCACGTACAAACGTGTCACATGGAAGTAAAGAATTGTTCTACCCGTATTATTTTTTCGGCTTCAAATGTACGACACTTACCGAATGGGATACGGTTTTTTCTGCATGATTGTATTAAAGTATTTCGAAATTATAAAACCCAATGTATTCATACTAATATATTTCAATTTAATAATGGAGAACCGATGGTATATGTGCCCATTGTTAACATGTTGTTATTAATGTGCATATGAGCATGTGTGCAAAAATACAGTTATTTAAATTTAAGTAAAGTTTTATTCAGGGTAGGGCGCCAACATTCGTACAATGCTAAAAGAAAACCGTCACAATAAGTTTATCCGGTATTACTAAACGTTTTGCTTTACTAGCTCATGTTCCAACACATATGTTTAGTTTTTAATAGCCGATATTCGGAACCATAGATGTTTCGTTTCATTCGCTCTTAATTTTAGCAATAAATACATAATTATCATTCCCGTGTAAACCAGCACTAAATGTATGGATTTGGTTCAACATATTATATGATATGATCGTGGTATAGATCGTGGTTCAATACTATGCGGTAATATACGTATTTTTGATTTTTTTTTTCCAAATTGCATTGATTGGTATCACGTGTATAACAAACTTTCAAGCAACTGCACTTAATGCGTACCTACTCTTTATCCAAGTATAATAGGGTAAACAAAAGGATGATTTATAGTTTATAGTACTTCTCAATAACAGTACAAGTTAATATATATATACAGTTAACTTGCGCATTTTAAATACATAAATTATGCCGCGTGTCAAAAGATTGAACTTACAAATGCACATGTACGTGTCATGATTTGCAAGTCTATTTATACGACTTGCATTGAATTAAGTTAACCAAAATTAGACGAAGACGCAGTTTCGTGATTCATCAAATAACATCAGGTTATCTTTTGAATCGTTTGAATACGGTTATTTGAAGATGGCATGTTCGTGTTCATATTTCGGGCGTGACATGAAGTATTTGTATGACTTGTTGCAACTGGATTATTTCTAAGATTGCACGAACATTATTTCGAGCTCAAAATGTCCTAAAGGTAAGACTGGTATTAAACAAGCTGACATGTTCTCCCTTTTCACAATAGATGAAACAATTTTATTCGATAGTGCTTTCATTTCTATCCATATCCCAAGAAAAGGTGCGTTGATAATTCTGCTAAAAACTAAATCAGTAAAAAGGAGACACAAAATGAATATTTTCTAAAAATAATACAATATGTTATCAGAACTGAGCAAAACAAATTTGAAAACAAGTTTGCACGAGATTCCTGACATACTGACGAATAACATAAACATGAATAAAACGATGGCTTCAACAATTGCAATATCTTTTTCAAACATAAGAATGAAGTGATAAAATATATATTAAAACGATGCAATGTGGCACCCCGCACGTTATTGAAATTGTAAGAAATATACTTATATATAAATATATTATTAAATAATACATTGTATTAAGAATATATGCCCACATTAGAGTGTTCCTTACTAGCTACGTAAATATGACATTTACTGTGCATTACCATCGATCATTTCAACGTGATCTACTAATACACCGGAATCGAAAGCGCAGATTCTCGAGAAACTTTTTTCAAAAACTCAATTTGCTTTTCAATAAAAACCAGTTTAATAATATTTCATGTTTTATGATCGTCTTAAATGTTGAATGGCGAATTAAAACTGGAATAATGGAAGGCTCTTATAACCATTACATATATAAAGCTTGACATAGCAGCTGCAGGTTGCAAATCGTAATACCTTTAAGTTATTTGTTAACCCTTTGAGCGCTAGAACCGAATTGTAAAGGCCTTTGCAAACAGTTTGGATCCAGATGAGTCATCAGGATCAAAACTGTTTGCTATTCTGATAGTATTCTTTGAAAAAAAATCGAAGAAAATGCTAATTTTAGAAATTCAGCAGGCGACATTTTAGCAGACGACAAATTTCCCAGCATGCAAAGGGTTAAACAATTATGTCATGTCGCGTATATTAAACATGAACCACAACTATTGAGTCATATGGACTATCTGATAAATTAGTTAAAATATATGCACGAGGCAAAAATGTGGGGAACTCAACAACATATCACAGGTAAAAATGAGTACATGATTCCAATCTGGAGTTAATTAACCCATTTATGCCAAGTGGACTCTCCCATCCTTCTAAATTTAATCAATTTATTTCCAAAGTTAGGGATGTCTAGTATATTTATTTCTATATTTAGACTATTTCTTACAGAAAAATAATCTTTGAGCAAACAGCGCAAACCCTGATGAGACGCCGCATCATGCGGCGTCTCATCTCGGTCTACCCTTTTGCAAAGGCTTTTTTCTAGACACTAGGCATAAATGGGTTAAACGATTGAACTATGCTGCATATCTATTTTGTTTTACTGGCCATTAATAATAACCGTCTCTTTATTTGTTTTCTTTAACGTATGACAACTGAATATGTATGTACACTTTTAAAAATATCAGAGATCATCTTATCACATTATTGGAACTCTTATTTTCCAGGATATCGACCCTCTTCGTCTGTCATAAACATTGAATACACATAAATGTCAATTCAGTAAATTAAGTCAGGAAAAAACACATTGTTCTCGAAACGACCATATTTCTTTATGAAATTAAAGGTTTGGTAAATAAATTATATATATAGGAACAGATTCACTACAATTGATTCCAATTGCATGTAATCATACAAAATGGAAAGTATTAACTAGAATTTGTAGTATTGTTTGCATTTGGCTTTATTATCTTAGCAATCAATAAGCATTCTGGTATACTGTCTGCCTCATACAAATACGTTTAAAGGAGCTACAACTGGTTGTAAGGGTCTTCTGTGACTACATGTGTAAGCACATCTACACACACGCGCAAGATTGAATTTACTATGATAAATAACTAAACATACAGATTATGTGTACACAAAAGTGGATCCAGAGCTGAGTTTAGATTTGAAACATGACAATAACTATTGAATAATGTCCTTAAACTGGATCCAACATTTGTGGCTATATAATATAACAAAATGTAATTATTACAAATTTAAGTGGAAAGTTGCCCTTAAAGTGTTGTACTATAAAGTGAAGTTTTTTTATACTTCAAAAACAAAACAACATACATGTATTTTGACAACTTATAATTGCGCTGACATTTAACATGTGTTCACGCAGAAGATTTGGGTTCGATCTCTAATTTCTTTTTTATTTTTTAATAATTTGTATGTTAATCCTTTACTGAAATATTACACAAAAATAAGAGAGAGTAGACATTTTATCAGGTATATATTCTCAGAATAAACAAATACATAACATGTTTTTCTGTCCTCAATATATGTTTTAAAAATATGGACAAATTGTTAGAACGTATTCGTGAATCTATTCTGTGAAGTAAATAGTTGCCTTTTAGTTGCACATTTGATGGCATTAATAAACAATATAAAGATGAATTGTATGTACATTACATGCACTAGAACGATATCTGGATCGATTGATGTATCAATATCAAGTCTGAAACGTCTATTCAAGGCAATACATGTATATTCACCGTATATCATTGTTTAGTGTATGCGACGCTCCTACATATCTGCGGATACATTGGCTGTCAGACTGATACATTATTGTCATTTGTCTTCTCTACAAACTATATGTTTATATTTATAGTTAACTTATCTAAAGAAGGAAAACAGAGGACACTTTGAACATGTACATGTGTACTTTTTTCGACAAGTTGAATACATACATACACTTTAAACTTATTTACATGCAAACTATATAAAAATATGATATCACATAAGCTTATTCCAACACACGAAATTCCAGTTGTTGTTGTGTATGCACCCGACAGGGATGCATATAGCAATCGCATTGTGCAGCCTTGCGTCCGTCAGTCTCCTTCATTTAAGTGTTGCTTACTTATGAGAAAATTAGAATACACATGATACAATAAGCTAGTTCAACACCAGACATAGTGTAAGGAGGTTTTGAAATGGTTAACATATTATACTATGTTATATATCTTCTCCGTAAGATGTTGTCTTTGGTCAAAAGTAGATTATTTTAACAAAACACGTGTCAACCAACAGTTGTCTGGATATTAAAAACCGTGACAGTTATGTTTTATGTATCTTAAATGAAATAAGTTTTTTTTTTACGGAAGAATAGATCAATAGTAGCAAATGACTATCTTAGAATGTAAGTGAGATCTCGTAAGTCGAGTTTAATAAAAAGTATACTTTCAACATAATATATTTTGTTGGAAAATGACACACAATTTATATGCAACACGTGCAAGATTAAAACACGACCAGTTATGTCTCTCTCGGGCCATGGCTGATAAACTAGGCAGGTTTTAAAAAACAGTTTATCAAGAATAGCCTGCAAACATATCCTGGATTTCAAGCTCACATTACATCCGTATTTTCTGATTCAACAATGACGAAAAAGCATTTGAAAACCTCAAGAACGGGGAAATATATGATTTTCTGATTTGGGCGAAAGCGAGGCACTGTAGCGTATTTGCAATTTTAACACAAGGGACATTAATAAACATTGAAACACCAACCAACATTTCGCAAAGATAATAGTCTCCAAATCTCGATGTGACTGGATATGTTTTAAGAAACGGAACCGACATGGTAACCCTGCTACACAAAAACGTTACTATTTGATATTGATGAAGGTGTTAATTGTTTTCACATCCAAAGTTATACTTTGATTTGTTTCTCCTGGTGAAAAGATACTTACCATTTAATGTGCATGGCAAAGGTATATATCTCAGAATATTGCATGCGACAGACGTTCAGTCTGATGCCTTCACATTTCATGATGAATATATGTACATTATTTTTTTATCGGTTTATTAAAAGCGGTGCTAGATTTTAACATGTACACAAAAAGGGATAGGACTTCATAAAACGTGGTGTATTATACACGTAACACTTTAATGTCGACACAAATATAACACAAAATAACACATTTAGTAGTGCTCCTTCCTTCTTTTACTTTTTCGTTGCTATTGTTATTTTATAAAGGATGTAAATTCCTGATATCCCATTTAGAAAAAGAGAGGTCCACAAACAATACAAGAAAATACATGATCATTGCTAAGGTTGCTATGAATGTTTCTTACATTTATCAGATAATGTTATTATCAACAATCAAATAAATCATTTATCACATCAACATTTGGTCTTGAGAATTTATCCCGATTTCATAATATCTTAGTTAAGCTATGGTTCCCAAATCAGATTATGTATTTATGCTCTATAATAATTAGCCGCTCCTACTTGAACTGACAAGGGTTCATATGTGTCGCGTTGGAACCGTACAAAGTAAATAAACATTAGCGCACCCGCATCCAGTACGGTAGTCTAAGATGACTGAATGAGTGGTTATTCGGACCAAGTGTTTTATAAGTTTAAAATAATTAAGTACATGTCTTAAACACGAAACAGATTTTACTGCTATGAAGATTGATTTCTTTTTTTAAGTATTTAATTAGTTTTGATGGATTCATGATTAAACTACGTCTCTATCATCAAGCGTTATTATTGGCAATTTACTGGTGCACCTAAATGTTTAGGTACTAGTGTACCTAGATGTGTAACAAAATATCGTAAGTTAAGGTAAATAATAACAGTAAAATAACGATAACAGCATATAACAATCCATATAATAAGTTATGAACAAAACATATGTATCGAATGTAACTCGAAAATAATCGAGACTTCTAGATTGAGAAGACCAAGCACATATACTAATTATCATAATTATGGCATTGTGAATTTGGGTATTTAAGTGCATTTCTCAACAAAATAAACACTTTTCTATTAAACGTTTTGCATTTCGCAAGCAGAAGACATAACAAAAGGGAAATAAACTAACTTTTTTTCTGATCAAAACCCCTCTTTAATTGTCCATGTTAATACAATCCGTACACCGACCGTGTCTATTCATTCATTATAAAAGTAACGTATTTGTGTTAGAGCATTATTAGGTCACCAAATGCACCATGTTCTTGAGTGAAGTGATATGAAGCCTTTCGCTTCACAGAAGACGTAGAACGTTGAATAGTATTTCTACTAAATGGGATTATTTTAAATTATATTTTCTCATTGTTATTAGACAAACACATCGACTACTTGACGTTAAGTGTTAAGCACAGGACATGTGTCTTTCAATAATAGGTATCTGGCTATTAACTATACAATGTTGAATACTAATATTGCAATTTAAACTTGCAGATGGCCTACAATTTAGACATAGTACGCCGGATTGTTATGTTTACATTTATTGTGTGTGCCAGTGTTGTAATGCGACGTGTCTTAAACCGTATTCAACCGGTTCAATTTTGATACTGTACGCTTTCGTAATTGCAAACTGCAGTACAAATTAATTGCTTTTCTTCTTACACGTATAATTATTTTAAAATAAATAACTCAATTTCATAAACAGTAAAATGCGATTTTTTTTAGGATAATGCAGTAGTCAATATGTTTTTTATGTTAACATATCCAATGAGTTTTTAATATGTATGGCAAGCAAGATCGCACATAAGCATCATAATACTTAATTAATGTACAAGTTAATCTCGTTGCACTAAGAAATAACACGGACATGGCATGTTTATCACACAAATGGTGATGAACTTATCAACGCAGGATATATCATCAAATTGACCCTAATGTGGCATCCTTTGGGCCTGTTTGTAAATATTTATTCATTTGATACATGTTATCCGAAATATTTTTATGTGCCACATTATTAATCATAAAGCTAAGTAAGTGTTCGTCTGCTTACTCACATCACAAGCATATATTCTTGTAGCCTTAATAAAGCGAAAGGTGGGAGCAGTTGTCTAATGGTAGGACGTTGGCTTAGAGATCGAGAGGTCCCTGGTTCGAATCCCGCCCTGATCACTGGAATTTTCCTGAGCAAGAAATTTATCCCACATCTGCCCCTCTCCACTAGGTGTATAAAAGGGTACATGTGATGGCAATTAGCCAATGTGCCGTGTCTGCGCCAAGTTGTTAACGGACGACTTAGGACACTTTACTGATGTAATATGCACCCTTTTATTTTATGTTTATGTCTGTGTGGAAATTAAACACAAGGAATCAGCATAACACACGATACAAAACTACAGCCATGTTATGATTCATAGTTCGTGTATTATACATTTAATGTAATTCATTGTAATGCGAATACTTAAATTATAGACATGCCTAAAAAAGTTCTACGTTTGTATAATTTTACCATATTACCAAGCAAAAGACTTATCGAATGAAACGTAACTATGTGGTTACAAACCATAAGTTACATTTACTGTTTTAGCTTTGGGTAATTCATAAATCAGCAACGCTATTTTGACTGAACAACGATGACGTTCGATACCGACCCTGTGAAGTTCGTGTGTGCAACTACCAGAACCTTCGAAATGCTAATTGTTACATGCACAGCAAGTGGACCGTCGTGTACCTTCTAGACATGTATCGTGGCAAGCAAGATGTCCGGCTTTCTGGCGTGCATCAGCAATCATGAAACATGTTTGTGTAATATCTTATTCGTTTGTACTATACTATTTGTTTCATCGTGTAAATGCCAGTGGACTTATGTGGTTAAAAACCATAACTCACATCTACTGTTTTAGCTTTGGGTAATGCATTAATCAGCAACGCTATTTTGACTGAACAACGATGACGTTCGATACCGATCCTGTGAAGTTCGTGTGTGCAACTACCAGAACATTCGAAATGCTAATTGTTACATGCACAGCAAGTTGACCGTCGTGTACCTTCTAGACCTGCAACCAGGCGAGCTAGTTGCCCGGCTTGCTGGCGTGCATCAGCAATTATGAAACATGTGTGTGTAATATCTTATTCGTTTGTACTATAATAATTGTTTCATCTGGTGCAAATGCCGATGTACTTTCATTAACTTTGTTTAAATCTTAATGATTATACTCTGTACTATAAAACGTTACATTGATTTATATCTAAGCTTTATATCATAAACATGTAACGCGTTACTAGTGATACACAAACTCTAACTCTAAGAACATCAAACGCTTCATAATAATTAAAAACCAAAGGGATAAAACTATCTAAGCACGCCCTACCTCGCTTCCTTTAATTGATGTTCCGTTTTAATTTACATATAACTATTTAATTTGTGATTATCGAACGCATTTAACGTTTAATGTAACTCTTATATTTGAAATACGCAAAGATATGAGTGAACTTTTTAAACGTCATTAAGTAATATCCAAAACTAAGGTCACATTTATTTTTCTGCAAAAAATAAAGTGCAGCTTCTATGGTCTAAAACTAAACGTCTTGAAATTGGGAATGGCAATATTAAACATACTGCACGTAAACATGTTCGTGTGAGGCGCTGTGGCTTGATGGCAATGTGTACTCCAGGGACATCAATACACATTGTCAAACAGCTTAACGTTCTGAAACGATAATATTTTCCTGCGCCAAAGGAGATAGGTAATTCTACAATAAAATACACTTAGATTGTGACGTAATTATAATGCAAACGCATTGGTTTAACGAGATAGGGATGTGTAGTTTAATATGTTTAAGGTACCCATCATTTTTTTGAACATCCAGATATACTACACAATACATAAGATTGTATAGGGAATCTAGCTACATCGAGATTCTACAATTATAAAAGAAACACATTTAAAACAATAACTATTCGCGAATTATCGGGGTTCATGTCGTTGATTTATTTTGTCAATTTGATTAAAGCTGAGCTTTTACATTTTAGTTCAAGGAAACTATAAGACCATCGGTAAAAATTTATGAACATGAACATGTTGATTCCGTGAAACAAAGTGATAGTTTTCTGAAGAGGAACATGCACTCTCACAATTACACCGTTGTTATCGAACAATGTCTGTTAATTGTACAGACAGTTTACGGTACTGCATGTGTACACTACAATTGCAACGAAACATGTTAACGCGATTTAATATCAACACTTTATAATCTGAATTTTAAACCAATGCATGAATATAAACGAGGAATATTCAACACAATGTATTAACTATTTTTTATATCGGTTTTATAACGTTTATAAAATATTGTTAACTTAAATCGTATTCAAAACGACAGGTACCGACACGTTTGTTCTTATTTATTGAAGAAAAATAAGTTGTGTAAAAGTGCCTGTTGAACAATTGTCCAAGAATAGTTGAGATTTCCCAAAAGAGTTCGTGTCGTTTTTACAGGATCGAGTTTTATGTTGTACACTAATATATAATTCGAAACTGTTGAAAACTCTTATTCCGTTGAATTTATAATACCATTTGTTCTGAACTATTTTCTAGGCTTTGTATAAATCACCTTGTTATCCGTTTAAAAAAAAATATAACGAAGATCATATTTGCTCGCTTTTTCATACTTAATGCATAATTAAATATTACCTTACATAAAATGGAATATTCTTATATTTGAGCAATAAAATCATAAACAGCCATTCTCTTATACATTTTATTCCGATAATTATACACACATACCCATCACTTTGGAATAAGCCGTTGGGAAATGCGAACGACTTTATTACTCATATTCATTATAAAGATGCATACAAATCGTAACATCTTTTAATTGTTCTCACATATTCAACTCATATTTGCATACGGGAAAATGATAAAAATCAACATACATTCTAAACATAAATCAATTATAAATGAAATTTTAATAAACTTTCAATTTTAATACACTATGCCCTTTCTTAGCAAATATCCATTATCAAAATAACAATGTGATCGCTTCGCTGTCCAAGGCTGAATGGCAAAGCCGCCAGACGAGCTCGAAATCCTCGTGCTCTTAATTATATCGAACACGACATTAACAAGAGAAATTCATTTTCGTCTAATACGCTTCCCTCAAACGCCGAAATAAACATTACTTTTTCATAGTTTTTCAGATGTTGATGTTTGTAATTGAAGACCAGTCTTCAAATGAGCTTGACACACAACCTCAGAGATATGACTGGTTCCGAGCATAGCTATGTGCTGTCCTGTCATGGTTATAAATCAAGTGCTGATTGTAAATTAAACGATTTGTGTTTTAAAACTTTATATAAAGTCTTTAATTGGGGTTATTGTTTACATCTTATAAAAGCAACATTTATGAAAAGCTAAGTTATGTCGTAAATAATACTATCAAAATATATGAATATGTAATATGTTAATATGACAAAAATAACAAAAACGCCTTCCGCATCTGGAAGATTATATTTGTGGATGCGGTGTCTATCGTTAGACCGAATGGGGAGGAAAACATTGTGATGAGTAGGATTAAAACACTTAGATCTTAGTATATCGGTGGTTTTGTTTTCCACAAAGTGGATAATGTTTAAGCTCTGTCAATCACACAAATGTTGTCTACGACGAAACCTGCGTCCTTGATAGGAGAACAAACGCTTTCTAACATATACTTAGATAAGAACAAAAGGAATATAACAGATTAAGAGGACTTATTTAAATAAGATTTCTAGTTACGATGCATCCCATTGTTTTCTGCCTAAGTGGCAGAGCTTTAAACCTCCAAATTAGCCATAACACATATATCGTGCTCAATATGCTGGATATCTGACGGATTTGTCACTCAAAGGACCAATGGTATTTAAATGTTTCTCTTATGAATTAAATTTGAATATGATGTGTGTGTGGCCATAAAAGAAACGGCAATAAATGCTTATATCTCACTCAGTCATTAAAGCAACATATTCTTATAATTGATTCAGTCCATTTACAACTGAAGACAAATGAGGATTACTATCCTCACTTTGTGTGTTCTTGTTATTTATTGTACAACTCAATTATATACACGAGCATCGATCATTTGTCTGATGGATCCCTTAGGAGTGGCGGCTACGTTTCGGTTTTTTATTAATACGGTCGTAGTGAGAAGGTTGTGGATCGATAATCAAATTGGATTCCCTTTAAAGACATACCGACATTTATCTTAAGTAAGGTTTGAACCGGTCAGTGCGGAATTGCTGCAAAGATACAGTGTACTGAGGAATAGCATTTAAGGATCATATATGTCTCAGGCATAAATGCACGCGTGTATCGCTGGCTTCGAAACAAAATATCCAAATACATGGATATATTAGTAGTAGTAGTAGAAGTTGTGGTAGTAGTAGTAGTAGTAGTAGTAGTAGTAGTAGTAGTAGTAGTAGTAGTAGTAATAGTAGTAGTAGTAGTAGTTGTAGTAGTAGTTGTTGTCCATACCCGGAACGCACGCCTGTAAATTATTGATACTCAATGCTTTTAAATGTTTCAATAAATCAGATGCATTAGCACCAAAACACATAACAAAGAAACAATAATGTTTGGAATAGCATATATATTTTTATTTTAATAAAAGATATTTGTCAAAAAAAACATTAAAAAAAAACACCGTCTTAATTAAATACCAGTAAGACTCATTATATCCACTTATTTTTCACTTACTGACTTGTACTACTTATCAACTGAATTTCATGTTTCATAGGCATAAACTATTTTAAAATAACAACCCAATTGTATCGGCAGGAGGTCATTCTGAGCATCATAACGAGGTATTTTATGTAAAGGCAAGTGTCTAGTAGCCATAGAATAAGCCAAATAACCAAACAAACATCGAAATAAGTATTGAGGAAAATTATAGTAAATACACACATTTGTAAGATTATGTGAAACTGGGACTTAAAAAATGATCTGGGAAATAATAATCCTCAACAGTTACATACATTATGCGAAATACTCAAAAACTAACATAAATCAAATACGGACAGTGTGTTGCCGCTTTTATAATTTGCAAGGAATATACATTACTATATGCGGGAATGCAAGACTAACATTTGGTCGCGATTAAAACATGTGTGGTTGCATTAGATTAAATGTTGTATCATCTGCTTTACAATTTTTATAATCCTATTTGAAAGTCATATGTTAATTATGTAATACTATATTTCACGGCCGTCATTAGATGTGTTCTGACTGTGCTTATACAGGAGTTTCCGATGATTCTGTTGTTTTTCTATAAAACGTCGTTCAATTTACAATACTAACATTCGTGGACCGTCTTCAATTTGTTCCATTTTTTATTTCATGGTGCTTTTTATCACCGAATAGCATTGACTATATAATAACTATAAATGGGCACGAACGGAAAGCGTGTGTTTGAAATGTTGTGTTCTTAATAACAAAACTCTAATGCAGTCAATTCACCCTTTGGTCATTGAGTATATACTGTGTATACATAACACAAACAGATTAGAAAATGTAATTACGATGCACAAATAGACTTCGCGTACCTGATAATTACATAGTTTGATTCTCTGGACAAGTCCGACGTATTCTAAAGAAACTTCGTAAATACAAATTAAAATATTAGAATATATTAAACATATGAAGGAATACTATCATCAATGCATCATTAACAACGCATCAGTTATTGTCAATCGAAAACAAGGAACACATTTATGTATTCTAAGCAAATATATAACACCTGCATTTTTAATATTTGACAATCGATGAAAGTGTTAAGTTTTGTTATCTTTAACAGTGTAACTGCTCCAATTGAACGTATGCTACTACATACAAGCTGCATGTTCGCAATAAATCCGCCCACCGGTGCGCTTAACTCAATTCACACAAATACTTTTTCTCTTTCTAAATAGGATGTCCGATTTTGGTTATCAATCCACAGCCTTGGTAACTACGAACGCATTAATGTAATCGAGAAATTGCCGCCACTCCCTAGAGACCTATCAGACAAATGGTCGAGGCTTCTGTACGTAATTGAATTGCCAAATAAATAAACGGAACAAATCAAATGGGGTTAACAATCCCCATTCTTCTTGTGTTGCAAGTATATGCTCATTCAATTATTTAGATGCTTTGTGAATACATTGCCAATCAAATAACGACAACAAGTATACACATATAAACACATGAAGGGATGACATGTCTGATATTTGTTTTACTATATAAAAATATAAAGCCTTTGATAAAGCGCCTGGCCATGCATTACAAATCATGTTGTATTTGTGTGTTTTATGTTGAGTAACACAGTTGGAAAACCAGCACAAGGTGCTGTTAATGTAGTCTACATATGCCCATCGATTATATATGTGTGCAGGAAACCGACGGTCCAATAATAACGACTTAATTTGTTTGTTGCATACCCGCTTCTTTTGTGCGTGCAATAAGCTGAGATGTTTTGATTCAAACGACTTAATACTAATTCAAATACCCACTTCAGCTTTTAGAAGACTAACGCAATGTGAACTGATCTAACGAATAATTGGTTAGCATTTATATCTGAGGCATATAAAATAAAACAGTTTTTACCAAATTATGTGACTACCGGTAGGTTACATTAACCACGATTATAATCTACAATCCATATTTAGCCAGTGTTCCACTTATAACTTTATCTCGTAGTCAAAATAAAGTTATNTTTTCAAGCGCTCGGCAGAGTACTCGGAATAAGTGATAGTCATCAGAAAACGTGTCTCATAAGTCAAAACTAGCTGACCATAAGATGTGAGGGTTGAATTGTTTTTATAAACACACACTTTCTCGTAACTTGTTTTAGCTATCTCCCGATAATTGTGATGATAATCGAGTCTTAAGATTAACATTTGAACGTGTTGAGATAAGTTAATACATGCTTAATTAATAAAATATAACGCTTAGCTGTTACGCTCGTGTTTATGATTGCAGTACACTCATTAGATCAAATGATATGGTTTAATAGTATTTAGTGGAATATTGTTTTGAGCGATTCAGTTTTCGGTTGTTTATTATGCAGCATTTATCATTGAGCTTTATTTGACGACAATGCTATAATATAGTGAATGACGTGAATTAGAATGATACAGAAGGTAATATGGCTTCAAACCGACTTTACATTCCGAAAATCAAACCATTGACATGTAGGCTTTGTAAAATAGTTATTTAGTTTTGGGAATTCATATAGCATTATGATAATGATATACACTCACTCGCACTTATAACGTAAACGTCTAAATTATAATTTCTCCGAAAAAGGTTCAATCTATTACCATCTTAACTTCTTCTCGCATCGCTCATAACGAAAGTTTGCTCTGCAATCGGAATCATTCGATCCAAACAGTATTTAACATTTGTGTGACAAGTTACACATGTCTTCTGTGACTCGACTTGCAACCCTGTGTGTACTGCGGTAATTGATTGGGTCCATATTCAAACACTATTATCAGATGTTATGGGTTCTTGATGAAATTATGTTTCAACACATTATCAGAACAATTGAATAAACTACCAGGTACGCAGCAACCATAACGGTACGCTTATTTAGTTAATGTTCAAATGTTATTCAACCGTTTAATGAGTTTTATTAAACATAAATATATTTTAATTGTGTTAATTCGTAACTTGTTTATTGTATAGTGACACTAACATATTTTATTGAATCAGCAGTCAGTTTGAATTGCATTTGCAGGCCGGTCAACAGATCCACCGAGTACTTGAAATACATTATCTTTATACAAACGGCTCGCCGAAGAGGTAAGGTGATTAAACATTTGCTCATATAACATGCATATTTTTTATTGTTGTTTATTAATAAACTGAGTACGCAGCGTTACCTCACCGCAGCGACTAACACTAACATGTCTAATTGCATTATGTTTTATAGTACCATTTTAAATTTATATTTGACCTGTATTTGGATTACAAATGAAAGGTTTTAATATGTTACTCTTTTATTTGAAAAACGATAAGATGTATGATGCAGTTAACCTTTTATACAACATTCATTTGTAACCAAATACATGTCAAATATATTGTTCTGCTAAAAAGAAAGATCAGCTTCGATGGTGTCAAACTAAATGTCTACAAATTTAATATGGTAATATAAAACATAATGCAATTAGACATGTTAGTGTTAGTCGCTGCGGTGAGGTAACGCTGCGTACTCAGTTTATTAATAAACATTGACAAACATCTAAAAGTTCTGCAACGATATTATTGATTATTTATGGATCGGATTATACCTTAAATAAATATGCTTAGTTTTGGGGTTTTTTCATTATAAAGGTTATATCTTTTCATCGTTCGTCAGATTTTGATTTGTGTAACTGAAGACCAGTGTTCAAATGAACCGGACGCCTTAAGTCCACGCAGAGATATGACTGGTTCCGAGCATAGCTCTGTCCTATCCTGCTATCATTAACTATCACATGATGATTGTCAATTCAAAAACTTTTATTCTTATACACTATATAAAGCATTTCATTGTTTTCTTTATTGACATCTTTGAATACAAACACATATAAACATCTTATTATGTAGAACATAACATAGTTTTGTTCAAAATGAGAAAACAGTCTAACACAAAATCTTTCCACATCTGGAAGATTTGCCTTATGCATGCAGTGTATACCGTTGGCCCGAATGGGGTGGAAAACACTGCGATCTGTTTGCTTGAAGCCCTTGGAGAGTAATATATCGGTGAAGTTTTTCATAGATCTGCTTGTGTTTAAGCTCTGTCAATAAACATATTTCGTCTACGACGTAATCTGAATTATTGACTGAAGAACGAAATCTATTAACTAATATGTACTAACAGAAAAACAAAACAATGTAACAGATTACGAGTAAAAAGATACAATTACTAGATAAGATGCATTCAGTGTTTTTTTCTTTAGTGGCAGTGCTTGAAATCTCCCAGTCAGCCCTAACACAGATAGCTGACATTAAGGTAGTTGGACCCTAATGGGTACTTTTCCAGAGACACAATTTGTTATTATTTCCACATATTAAATTGTATATCAGAACTAATTGCAAAATTTTTAAACTTTTAACCAGCCGGTTAACTTTTTATACTAGGTTGAATACACCTGCCCCCCTGACTCGGATGGGCGTTTTCTATGGATTTACCCTATATCCAAAATATATAGTTTTTGTAAATGGGATATACATATATTTGACAATTAACTTAATAACGTACTAAACTGGATTGTGCTAGAAGAAAAAGCATGAAAAAAGTGTCATAAAAAAAGCGAATTTTGCATTTGATCTCCAATAATATGTGCAATCATCTAAAAAAAACGGCAAAAACAACAACAAATCGTTCAGTGACAAGAAACTTTAATTACGTTCTATGTCACTTGTGGTGGGATGAAATGCATATATTGTACATATTTATTTAGCATAACATACACATATAATGAATTTCAGGAAGTTTTACCGTCCCTATCTCAAGAAATTTTACTTTGAGTATGCCTACCCCCATTTAATATCATGCAATGGATTTCAGTATTAACTTGTATATCACATCTATTTCGGTGTTTTCTAGTTGCTTATTAAAATCTTAAGTAATACACTCTGATAATTTATGAAAGATGGCTAAATTTGACTTTATATTGATATTACAATACATTAATAATACAATATAAAGGTCACAAAGTACAAAAGAAACCCATGGATACAGCCGCAGTTCACCACAAAATGTCAAGGTTTTTTCAATCTTACATAGCAAACACTATATGTCACAATGGAGACACTATCCTCATTGCCACCATTAATAGAGACATGCTGCCATTGGCATCAACAGAAATGCCAGTTACTTTCTGGGTTTCAGCAGAATTTCGGCACTCATGGCTCGACATATGTGGAGAGCTTCGAACCCGTTTTCAAATCCATGGCAGCAATATCCGGAATTACTGTACCTCGAACTGTAATACAAAAGTAAATTCACATAACGCTTTGTTCATGAATAAAATAATCATTTTTAAGTTTCATACTGACGAATTATACAATTATTTGTTATGAGAAACAATCAATTTTAAGGGAAACAAGCACTTCACAAATTAACGACTCCTTGACCTCAAAGTATCAAACATGAAACGATGTGTTGCATGATATAATATGATGAAAAGTTGAAAATCAAAACAATAAAATCTTCTTGTAAATGAGTTTTATTTGATGCGCATGGAAAAAGTCCCAAAACAATAATTATTGTCTTATTTAGATCCGTTGTTCCATGGTCAAGGGTTACTTAGGCTGGCTCTGACTCAAACTTGACACGATGAAAATTGCCTTAGGAAACTGCACCAGGCAATGCTCCCACATCGACATCAGAGAGATGTCCAACACCTAAATAGAAAGTATTAACACTGCAAGTCAATGTGTCAATAAGTCACAGAAATCATTGATACATCATACCGTTCTATTTTAAAACGTCGCCTTTCATAACTTCGAAAAAAGCAACAATTGATAAGACTATTATTTGTTTATGTATATCAAATTTGAATAAAACATGCATTCATTCAACAGCAGTACAACGTTGGAAATCGGTATTACATTCATTTTCGTGTTTGCAAACCGCGTTCTCTTTTTACTCACTTTCATTGTGCAACGGAATGTCAACAGCCGTGACGTGAACGAAAATATTTGTTTCGTACGAAAAATAATATATTTTGTATTTTAAAGTAAATAAATCTTAAGGAGATGAACACATTTAGTTCTAAAATAAAAACACAAACAATTATTTCGTGTTTAAAGTTCTTAAATAAGAAAACAATCATTCATTTCGTGTTTTAAGTATTATTTCCGGACTTTGACGTAGATAACCAATCGTTTCCGAACGCTTTCCGAATACGGCGATATCAACCGACTATTCCCGATTTCATTAGGGTCCTTCTGCCTTAAGCATCGTCCTCATATGCTGCAAAGCTGACTGGTCGGTCGCCTAAAGACCGGAACACCATCAGACGTATTTTTATTTGATTCATTAAGCCTTCTTTAGCTTATTTAAGGTTGGGCGTATATGGTGTAACTGTGAACATAAATGAAACGGCAATAAGTTCTTATAATTCAATCTCTTATTAATTTAAAATCAACAATTTCAAATAATTGGATCAGTATATTAACAACGCAAAAAGAATAAGGACTATTAACCTCACTTGGTGTGCTGCTTTCATGTATTCGACAACTAAATTATCTACAAAGAGTATCCATCATTTGTCTGATAGATCCCTTAGGAGTTGTATCTAGATTTCGATTTAATTATTACGCTCGTAGATGGCCGGATGTGGATCCCACACAATTTGGTTTTCTTATAAGAAAAACAGATATTCATCTTAAATAAGATTTACACAAGTACATGCAGAGTTGCTGCAAAAATACGACGTACTAAGGAACGTACGTGTGAAATAAACAAGTTCATTTCGGATGATTATAAAATTGACTACTTTTACCGATTATTAAATATGCTTCATATATCGTGTAGGCATAAAAACACTGGGGCATTGTTGGCATTGAAGCAAATAGCCAAGAAATTGGTAATGATGCCCTAATGATATTATTTCCAAGTATGTATACAATCTTCCAATAAGTTAATATGTATTAACGAAGTTTAATTGGAATATTTCAAAACAAAATAGTATGAACATTTATGTCACTTATTGATATGTTCAAACTAGTTTTGTTATAGTCTGTATAGTCCTTTGGATATATTGCAATTAGTTTTGTGTTATCAACCATCCGAATAAATCATTATATCCGCAACGACTGATTTGGAATTTCTGTACTAGTGGAATGATATTAAAATACACGATTAAAAATAGAAGAGGACGCGTTCATTAACAAATTTCTTGTAAAGTTATTGCTATAATATTATATTGCTCTTCTTTTGAGGAAACACATAAGTACAACATACATCATCCACATAATTTGTCTGTAACACATTGTCCATTATTATATAATGACCAATTTTGAATGGTATTTCCTACCAAATTAAAATGAAACAATGGAACAAATGCAGGCATAAACGATTGTTATTATTGTTAATTATACGACTTAATATTAGAATCAGTTTTTCGGAAACTCCTTTATGATGCACATACTTAAGGACAAATCTAATGACGGCTGTGAATTAAGCCATATCACGACAAGAACATGTGGACATGGGGCATACACATATGTAATATAAATTGTGAACCAGGTGAAACAGCTCTCTTAACCGACTGAACGCATAGGTGTTTTCTTCGTTACTGAATGCGAGATAGCATGTTTCTTTAAACAATTTCAATGCAATTGATCTGTCCTGAAAATTGAAAAAATGAGGATAAACTTCTAGTGTCAAATACATAAGCTAAGCCCGTGCTAATGATTGCAGCATACTCTATTGGCCTATCATGTCTAAAACTGAATTTGTTCAACGGGTCAACAGCCAGTTGTGGATTGTGTGGGCGTGTGAACCGACTTACAATTTTGATGCAATGTCAATGACGGTATAATGTACTGAATATACTGAATGGCGTAGATTTAACACATTCAAATAGAAGCTGCTGTCAGGAAGACATTATACAAGGGCAATATTCTTAAAGTATTTACGTGCAGACTAAGCACATGTGTTTCTACGTTTTTGGAATAAATATAATATTCCAATTATAACAGACATTTAATCAAACTATTAACGAACAACTTGTAAAATTCCAATTTCTTAAAACACATGAGTTCACTAGCACGACCTTTGATAAATAATGATGGTCTATTACCTATACATATATTGTTAGAAACCAAGTATCTCAAGGTTCAAGTTTATTTTAAGCTCAGTTTATGTATACAATGCCACACTAAGCAATACATAATCAACTACTTTCTTGATGCCAGAAAGTCGATCTCAAGTTCGGCCGTTTACGGTGAACATGGTAGATATTCGACGTTTATAAACATATATGTACTATGGTTTAATATTGGTTTTTAGTAACTAAAAGTGATACTATTATATAACGATTCTTGTTGGAAGATGGTTTAATCACGGTAGTAAGATTTAGTTTGTTCTTAAATCGTAACAAAGTTGCACAGTTTGGTTAAACAGCGGACAGATTGCGTTTTATCTCGATAAGTATGGCATTGGCAACCGAAAAAAAAGTTGAACAGTAAAAAAAGGACAATTTACTTTGCATTTAGTGTACATGTGTTCATTTGAGCTGCTACAATTCATTCGCTCTCGTTCGTGAAGAAGGGTGGATATTCGATCACCACCGTGAGATTGCATATGGAATATCCGTATGTCTTTGTTTTAAATGCAGACTGTGGACGAGATTTCCTCAGGTTAATAGTGATGGAAACAAAAGCGAGATAGCAAGTCAGCTGAACATGGGATGTTTCGCATATTATTAGAACTACGAATGTAATAAGTCGTTCTATTTCTTAGTAGAGGCGTTTTCGTATATAACTATCAATGTGTAAGAAACTGATACATCTAAATTTGTGTTTTATTTTCCTATTTTTCTTTAAGGGTAGGATATGTTTTTTGTTATATAAATTGTGTAATAAGGCCAAGCGTGTGACGTCTGTTATTATTCGTGCTTCTTAATGTGTCTCTTTTCTGGTTCAATTTTGTCTTGCGTATTAATATTATCCCAGGCAATATCGCTTATTTGTTATAATAGGCCATGTTGGTTAATGTGATATAAATAGTTATAAGAGCGATCGAAAGTAAACTGACTACATCGCAATGATTCTAAGTCACGTTTCTTTCTTTTGTGAATCGATATGTCAATCCAATAACATGACTTTCAGAGAGTAAATATGCGTGTGAAATGTTACCAAGTTGATACGTCTGACATTATGAACGAGAGGGGTTTGCACTTGACGATTATGTGTTCTAAAAATTGTTAGAGACTCAGTTTTTGATGGATTACAAGTAATTCTAACACTACACGCGAGTTGTTTTCTATAAACACAAAAGGAAATCAAGTGTGGGTTATTCTGCAATAATAATGGGCGGAGCTTAATGTTTCCAAAATAGTTCCAAATAAATAAAAAAAAATGCAGTAAAATGCACGTGCTAAAACCCGCTCTAAAAGAAATGTAATATATGAAGCATGTAAATAAATGTAATAAAACAACAAACTGTATATTGTATTGGTGATAAGTGGCATAACCAAGCCTACAAAGAATGTTATTTGTTACGAAACTACTTAAGAAAACATTTATAGCATGTCAGCTTTTTCAGTAGCATCAATAACCGTGACGTCATTTAGTTTCTACGAGTTTTGTTTTCAATGAAAGTGACGTCATTTGCAAAATATCTATATATGAAAACGACGTCATATGTTTGTACAATTCAATGACGTCACTAAATAGTGAACTTTGTACTAAGAAGGATGGAGTATTATATATATATATAAATATAGTTCACGTCCAAAAGCTTGAACCAAATAATCAGAATCGTGTTAGAATCGAAATAATAATTTTCTACGATGGTTTGTTGTCGAATAACCCACAGTAAGAAGTATAGATGAGTGTTATCAAATCACTCGAGCTTCGCACTCGTGATTTAATTTATGCATCTATACTCCTTACTGTGGGTTATTCGACAACAAACCATAATAGAAAACTATTATTTCTTAATAAACAATTGTAAATGATCGGACTTTAAATGAGAAATTTCAACATGATTGCAAACATGAATATACAGTATAGTATGATTTGCAAACAGGCGTATGGAAGAACGTTAATCACGAACTTTATCATTGAAAATGAAGGAGACACGTGTAGATAGCCAGCAGCAGTAAGCTGTCAGTCAGAATTACTGCAGAATATTAGAATACCCTGGGTCCTGTTAGTTACATAGTCGGTAAACTATGATAAAAGATTACTCAGGATTTCACTGATGTGTTACCTATGAACATGCCCATACTCCATAAATGCATTCAACATTTTAAAGGAAACAACGTTTACCTCTTTATGATCAACGAAAACTTGAATAAGGAAGATACAATGAGATGAATATATTTACGCTGGAGTATTGTAGTGTGAAACCAGGTTCGACTTTGGTTAGTTTAAACGTATTTATTTTAAACAAGAATGCATTTACACATGAAACATACAACATTTGCATAGAAACAAGTTTGATTCGGATAAGAACGGAAAACTTCGTCTTATATAGTTCTTCACCATAAGGGTTATATTAAGTTGCATTTTTTCAAGCGAACATTTTTTTATTTACTAACACGTATAACAACAATGAGATAAGTTTGATAAGAGGAGATATAGTTGTAAATAGAGAAAATAAGAATCGATTGGGAAGAAGTGTTTAAGATAGATACATGTTTAAGTTGACAGCTATAGTTCAAATAAATAAATATAAACAATATACATACATGTCGGAAGAGACTAAGTAAGAGAAATGAAGTTCTAGAAAAGTTCTGTAGCAAAACTATGTTTCAAATTGTGTGCTATCGATAATATATTTGTGTACTGCATCAGCAATATTGGTATTCGTTTGATAATTCAGAATGCTATGTCCATATAAGATCGTTTGGACAGAGGGGACGGAATAAATAGATATAGTTTTCAGAAGTTCTGCACGGATATTAATATAAAGCCGGCATTCAAGGAAATAATGAAATGGTGATTCCCTTAGTCCGCATCAACAAAAAGGCGATGCAACTACGTTACGCCCGAAGAGAAGTTCATTTAGCGCACTTCAATTAGTTCTAATGCGTGTGTGTACAATTTGAGAGCGTCTCTTTCATTAGGAAAACAATGGATTTTGAAATTGGTCGATCACTATAAATATGTATTTTTAAAAGGAATGAATAGATTCAGCATTTCTTAACCCTTCTTGAAGACGATTCCAATCGGATACTGTAGATGGTAGAAATGAATGTGAATAAGATGCGGTTCGAGCATAAATGGACTGGAAATGAGACGCATTTCTAAGAGGGTATTGGCTAGATGCTCCAACTGTGTCAGGAAGAAGTGACTGTAAATAGTAAGGTGCTTCTCTAAACTGCATTTTGAACATTAATATTAACTTGTGTTTTCGTCGTCTTTGACTGAGAGTTTCCCAACCTATCGCATTATAAAGATCTTCCAGTGAGACTAATCGAGTACAACCAGATGAGCTGCCTCTGTTTGGTTTTTGTCTAATTCATCCTTTTCATATTTGGTACAATTGTCAAAAATAACATTTGAATACTCAAGTATTGGTCGAACGAATGCAAAATAGAAAAATTCAAGGGATTTCCTATCAAGCATTGATTTAAGACGACGCATTTTATTAATACGCTTCCATGCTTTTTCTTTTATAAACGTTATGTGTTCATGCCAAGTACAGTCGTTTGTCAAATATACTCCTAAATGTTTGTGGATATTTACTATAGGTACGTCAACGCCCCCTCCCCCATTGAAAGCGGAGGGTGATGCGGTTTATTAATTTTACGAGATACAAGCATCGATTCTGATTTTGAGGGATTAAAATGTACTAGCCATTGATCAGCCCATCGTGAAATTGTATCTATGTCTGATTGCAAAACAGCTGCAGTTTGATCCGGCGAGTTTACAACCATAAAGAGACTTGTATCACCGACAAAGAGGTTTATTTGGGCTTGTATGTTAGCTACTATGTCATTCATGTAAACAAGAAATAGAAGGGGACCTAATATAGACCCCTTGTGGAACACCAGCGATAATTTCTACAGGAGTTGATTCTGCCCCTGGTAGAATTACTTTCAGTTTACGGTTAGTAAGATAATTGGATAGAAATGCTAATAAATCTCCCCGAATGCCTGCTGCCTGAAGTTTGAACAAAAGACCCTCATGCCACACTTTGTCAAATGCTTTACTTATATCGAAAACTACAACGCTGACTTCAAGACCATTGTCTAGAGCTTTGCAAAATGTATTATAAATATAGGTTAACTAATTAACTGTCGAATCGCCAGGCATGAAACCAGATTGAGTCCGTGTAAAGAATGAATTAAAACGGATGAAATTAAAAACATGTTTGGGAATTATTCGTTCAAAGACCTTTTCGATAGTATTAAGCAAAGATATAGGACGATATTTCGAAACAAGAGCTGGATCACTCTTTTTGAAGACCGGTCACACGTTTGCAATTTTCCAACATGAAGGCATTTTACGAGCAGGAAGACATGATTTAAACAGTTCACATAGGGGAGAGCTAAGTTGATACATTGCTTCCCCGAGGATACAATTATCGATTCCATTAGGTCCGGAAGCTTTTCCTCCCTTTAACAATTTAATTGCGTCGATGACTTAATCCTGAGTTATATCAATTGAATTTAAGCTGTTATTGTTATCGATGTGATGCGTTGAAAGATCATGATTCGTTACATCGATTTATGATTGATTTGCAAAATATGAATCAATGCGTTCAGCTTTGCATGTGTCGTTTGCCTCAAACGTGTTCGAATGTTCATCTTATAGGGATGGAATTGATTGATGTGTGTTTGTTGAAATGAAAGAGCGCAATGTTTTCCAACAGTCCTTAGCACAAAGCTCAGACGACTTCAATTTATTGGTCATATTCTTAAAGTATTCAAATTGAGAATTTCGCAAGAGTATGACAACTTCATTCTAGCATGTCTACAATTTGACCAGTGAAGTTCGGTGTTAACCTTTTTGGCTTTTTTTTTTAAATCGTTTTCGTTGTCGATTTTATTTGTGAATTTGATTATTCATCCATGGTAAATCATGTGGACGTATACATATGTTTTTGTTTGGGATGCACGACTTCGCTTTTTGTAAAATAGCATTAGTAATATTATCAGCATATAAATCAATTACATCACATTTCAAAAGATGCCATTGTGTCTCAGTACAAAGACTACGTAACATATCGTAATCCCCAATGCAATAACGCCAAATATGCAGATAATGAGTTTTTGCAACGGGTTTGGGGAATTTCAACATTCCAAAGATGGGACAATGATACATTATATTTTGGTCAAGAAAATATTGAAAATAGCTGATGAACTTTAATATGATTGGTCGTGTTTTATCACCTGCAGGTTTCCCTGTTCTGTGCGAACGATCAATTTCTCCTATGGCAACATCAGCTCCCAAGGATTTGCACAAGTTTAGAACAAGAGTGTCCGTATTCTCATGAGCTTGATTGCCTTGATTGCCTTGATTGCCTCGATTGCCTTCAGGAATGCCAAATATACGCACGCTGTTTCGTCTGCTGTATTGTTCGCTGGCATCTTGCTTTGACTTCGACTTTGGTTAGAATGTGTGTAGCACTATAATGATTGAAGAAGTATGTATGCACACGTCTGTCAATACATTTTAAGGAAAACTGGCCTATCGTTGCCTAGACATCATGAGGACCAGGCTGTTTATTCAGTGTGCACACGCTAACTGTTTTCCACCATTAATATTAGCTATTGTTGGTGTTCTGTTGTTTTTATTCTTTGTTATACCATCTAAAATAAACGTTGTAGTAGAAACGTTCTACGCGCAATGGGCTATTCCATCGCTGGACGTGATTGATCTAAACATTGATTACATTAACTACACATATACTTCCGTTTCTACAAACAGACTTCTTCTTCACAGACGTGATTAGAATAAACAAAGTTATAGCTTTACATTAATAAGACAGCAATAACAAAACAAAATAATCACTATTGCTTAACTCGCTCCTTGGAGATTTAAGGTATAAAACACTTGAATGTTGTGATTCAGTTAACATACCAGCTAGAAAATAAGGAAAGACATTTATTATGTTCAAAAATAAATATTAACAAATTAAGCATTTGTTATTGTTTTATTTATCTTTACATGCCCCATATTTGTTCAAATCACACACGTTCTAAAAACAAGATATTGATAAAGATTTTAAGTAAGATGAACAGCCGTTAAACTTTTTGAATGCCGAATGCAAACTTACCGACCCTATTTTGCTTCACAAACGTCGATGAGGTTCCTATTGCAATTATATGTAGCAGCATATATGCCTGTATTTGAAATGAATGTATCAATATAACCTTATGGGTGATTATAGAAACAAATATGTTACTATTTACAGTAACATTCACAGCACAGTTATACTGTAACCTTATTTTAAGAAAAATGTTTTAAACTATACTTTTTTTCTATAAATAAAATTGTTTGAAATGTGTAATTAGCGTGCTTGTTTCAAGATGTTTTGAAGTCATATTATTATTTGTTAAGTGTGTATTGTATTGTGTCAACTTTATGTCTCTTAATTTTAAGTCAGGGTTTCTAATATGCACATGTTCTTGAACATTTATTTGTATATACGCTTTGATAATACAGAGCGCTTCCAGATAACTGAGTCCACAGTTCACCTTGTTAACTTGAAATAGTTGGCCATATTTGTAGCGAGCATTTAACCTTCTAATTATGTAAATAAGTGCAGGTAGAACATAAATTTCATTTGTTTTCGTGTTATTCATAATTATATAATTATTTTTGGCTAATCTGATTTAGCAAGTACCTATATAATGCGGAATACGCAAGACCCAAACATGAATTGAACACAACAGTTGTAAATTTGCAAAGCAGATCTAGTTTATTGCAATCTGTGTGAGCGAATGCATAGTTCCCATTCGGTGCATTAAATTTAATAGGATCACCTTTTGTACAATTAATGTATCCTATTTGAATGCCGCACGTTAATATTTGCTTGTAATGAAATGGTATATGTCACAGCCGTCTTCACAATTGTCTTGACCGCGCTCATACAGGATTGTACGATGATTCTGGTTTTAATATAAAGTCTTACAATTGAAAATAATCACAGTCGTCTCAAGTCTGCCATTTGTTCCATTTTGCATTTCAATTGTAAGGAAATGCCACACGAAATTGGCTAATACATTGTAATGTGTGAATTTGTACAAGACACATTAACACGAATGATGAATGTTGCACTTGTTTTTTTCACATGCATATATTTAGAGTTATTACCGAATAACATTGGTTATACGCAAAATAATAATCGACACGTACATGACATATCGTGTATTTCAATAGCATTTATTTAGTGACTTCACAGGTTGTCAGTGCGTAAATTATTCGTAAACAAGCAACGTTCGCAAACTAGCGTGAACTTGGTTTTCATTTTTTAATGAATCACATAATACAATATTTAAAATGTTTTGAAAATAAATCAATCTGCCCAAATGTTTAAAATGTTCACGATATCACGATATGAACGTTTAGAATGAGCGTGGCTTATTATTGAATTGTTTTACTCTCCGGACAAGTCTGAAGTATTCCAAAGATTGTATATACACGTAGGAATAATATCATTAGGGCATCTTACCCATTTTATTAGTTATTAAATAAAACATTTATATTCCAAGCAAATATATACCACCTCCATTTTTGATAGTTTACCATCGGCAAATAAATAAAATAGTGCCTTTATATTCTTACATATCTTTGCCTAGTGAACTAATGTTATAAAGTCTGCATCTTTGCCACAGCCTTGGTAACTACGAACGCATGATTGAAATCGAGAAATGGCCGCCACTCCCAAGAGACCTATCAGACAAATGGCCGAGGCTCTGATAATTGAATTGTCCAATAAATAAACGGAACCATCTAAGTTGGGTTAACAAACCCCATTCGTCTTGCCATGTAAGTATATGGTCTTTCAATTAGTTAGATGTGTTTAAAACATTGTCAATCAAGTAACGACAAGAAAGATTCATGGAAAGATTAATGCCTGTTATTATATTTACTATATGTACATAAGTACCATTTCGTAAAACCACATGGCTAGAATCAAAAAGCATATTAATTTTTTTTTTTATTATTTATAAGCACGCTGATCATTATAAGTATCAAATGCTGTACATGTATTGTACGTATGCCTTACGTGTGCATTTGTGTGCAAACAACCAACAGTGCAATAATAACAACTTTATAAGTATTCAGAACACATGTTCCTTTTGTTTCGGGCAAGAATCTAAGTGTGTTCGATAAGACAACTTATTATTCAAACTACCTTCTTCCTTTATAGAAAATAACACACAATTTAGTGATCAAAAGACACAAATGGTAATTAATTATATCAGATATATATACGTTTACACAAATTTACGCATACAATTTAAGGGATCCTATCAAATCTGCCCACAACAGAAGGTCACAACATTACCCCCGATAATACTTTAGATCGATTGCATCGAGAGCCTAGAGCTTATTAGAACACTTGCGAGTCCGTTCCCTGGTTAGAACAAGTGCTTGATATATTGCGGGAGATCTAAAGACCCCCCCCCCATAGTCGGGATCGAACCCGTCACCACCCCTGCTAGACGCACACCATACCCACTACATCGCGGCGACCTAAAATCGTTATGAAGACGGTGTTGAACTTATAAATGCATCTAATAATGCCAAAAATGTTATTTTGTATGTAGTTTTATCCAATCAACAGGCACATATATCGGGATAAGTATATTGATCAGTAAACAAAAAGCTTGACAAAATTGGTTGGCCTTAATTCGTGAGGGGTGAAATTTTGATAAATTAACCTCTTTCCTTTACTGTTTTGATATATCTCCCGAAGTTGGTATTATGAAAAAGTGTTAATATTAAAAAATCATCCTTTGGGCGAAACGTGTATGCATGTCCAATTAAACAAAATAGCTTAGCTACGCTAATGTTTAAGATTGCGGTACATTTTTCCATCTATGATATAGTTTTCAAGTATTTAGTGCGAAAGTGCGATTGAGTGTACATTATTATGTTATATTTAAGAATGTACGTGAATAAGTTATGTATAACTGTATGCTTAAATGTATACAATCATGTTTCTTAATTACAACCCTCGATAAATTAAACGGTTATTGGAATACATGAAATCGTTATTTAATGTTGGATGATCTTAAAGTTACAATGTTTATGCATTTCTATTGGAAGACATTCACCCGCTACAGCCGAAATCTGGAAAACATGATAAAATGTGAAGTATAACAAATGTGGAACTTCCTATTGCCAGTAAAACTTAGCGTAATAAATGTAAGATTCTACTAAACAAACTATGCTTTGAACGTATACTTAATTTATTTACTAGTTCAATGAAAAACACAACACATAAGTAACATTTTATCACAATTTAAAAGAATTAATACAAATTAAAGTGATATGTTAGTAATTTGTAAAATAATGCATACACATATATGTGTGTGTAATGGGTCTACATTAAATTGTATTTCGTATATCATACGAAAAACAACATATACGATTATCGGTTTGTTAACATATTACAAAGACGTATACCATTAAACCACTTAGTTGGTATGTTCTGAGGCAGTTTTACATGGTCATCGTTAACATTGTATTATTTACTCTTAATGCGGCATGAGGCCGTATACTCAGACATCCGAATAGGAGACATATGCCTGTCATTATGATAATTTGTGTGTATGGGTCTTTTATTTGAAAAGTTGATGTTTGCATAGGCAGCTGTTTTGCTTTAACCATTTTCGGAAAGCCAAATCATTAATTTACCG
>VMBQ01009599.1:5512-30807 GCA_007657795.1 Dreissena rostriformis
AGTTAAGATTGTTCATAACTTCATACCAGATGTCAGGGCCCTCAATCTGTCAAATCCGAGGCCGAAATTCGGCCTCATTCCCCCCCCTGAAAAGTATACTTTTTTCCCCTTTTTGGGGAAAAAATTCCCCCTAAAAAAATTTTTTTTTTATAGATAGATGTGTCTCATGATTATTATATCTCAATTCTATTTTAATTTAATCTTGTCAAACATACTTAATTATGAAAAAAGCAATGAATATAGTGCAAACATGTAAAAATGTTATAATTAGAGAGTTAGTAAAAAATCCCCCCAAAAGGGAAACGCCGCGAAAATTCCCCTTGCTATGGGTAGCGACCCACTTCTCCTAAAATGGATTGAGGGCCCTGGCATGGCCCCATTACCAACCCTGGGGCGCCCTGCCCACATAGACCACGCCCACCAAAAATGGTCATAAATGATCTTGTCCGGGCCATAACTATGTAGTTCATTGTGGGATTTAAAAATCATTTGGCACATTTGTTCCCCATCATTGGACGGTGTGTCAGGCGATATAATTACGTCGATATCTCCAAGGTCAAGGTCACACTTGGAGTTCAAAAGTCAAATATGAGCATAAATGAGCTTGTCCGGGTCATAACAATGTCATTAATTGTCATATATTTATGCCCCTGGAAGGGTGGCATATAGCATTTGAACTATCTGTCTGCCGTCTGTCTGTCCGTCCGTCCCAAAAATTTAACATTGGCCATAACTTTTGCAATATTGAAGATAGCAACTTGATATTTGGCATGCATGTGTATCTCATGGAGCTGCACATTTTGAGTGGTGAAAGGTCAAGGTACTCCTTCAAGGTCAAGGGTCAAATATATGGCTTCAAAGCGGCGCAGTAGGGGGCATTGTGTTTCTGACAAACACATCTCTTGTTGTTTTCACTTTACTTCATAATTCAATGTTGATTATGGGGAATTGAAAATATGCATGACTTTGAAATTTAACTGGATGACATTACTAACATGCGGCGTGGGGATACGCGTCGGCCGAGGCCGGGCCATTTCTAGTTCTCTTTAAAGTAGGCAATGGACAAGCGCAATGTCTTCTACCGGTAAACAATCCTCATTTACGTGGCATAATTCTTTTTATAGTTTGCAATGGGCAAGTCATCGAAGGACAAGCGAGATGTCTATTACCGTCTGGCCAAGGAGGAAGGCTGGCGAGCCCGCAGTGCCTTCAAACTTCTTCAGATCAATGAGGACTTCAACATCTTTGATGGTAAGTTAATTTTTCGTATTGTAAGTAGGGGCCTCTATTATCCCTTCTTCTAAGTTCTAGATACTGCCAGACTTATTCTTCTGTAGTTGGGGTTGTTAATGTCATTTCATCTGACCAAGGAAAACTTTTGGATTTGCCCTTTTAGATAGCAAAATTGTATTTCTTAATAAGTAACCAAATCTGTTTAGATGCTCGGTCATCGACAACACAACCTGCACCAACGTCTATCAGCCCATCCATTGAAAAAACTTCCAAATTATTGGTTTCACAATATGTTTCTCCTTCAATATTAAAATATTTTTTATGATTTTATATAAAGTCTGGGTTTGAATTTAATACGATGCTTATTTCAGGTGTGAAGAAGGTAGTAGATCTGTGTGCAGCGCCAGGCAGTTGGAGTCAAGTACTGGCTAGGAAACTACGGTAACAGTTTTGTGTAGATTTTATTGGAATTTATATACCTAAATTACTTTTTGAGTGCAGTGTTGCTGTTCCCACAAAATTAAACTCAACAATTCTCTGATAGCAATATTCTGCAGGTAAACATCAGAACATGTTAAATGATTCTTGTCTATAAATGTTGTATTTTTTTATATTTTGCATTGCAATTGTTTTATTTCTCGTGTTACATTTATATTTTGTGAAAAAAGTTGAAAAAATAAAATTCTAAAATCATCCTGGTTTTTTAAATAATGTTATTTAAATTGTTCAAGCCAAACAATTAGAAGTTACCCCCTCACAGGATGTGTCATGTCTGCATTTGCGTCAGTTAAATTCGTAACTTTAAAAACATGCAGCTTTTTTTACCCCATTTAATAATTATGATCAGGAGAAATGGAAAAACCCAATTCTTTCAATTCCAAAATATATATTTTGTAACACTGTACATAATGTGAACAATAAGATTCTGTCTATTTACATGTCATTATTAAAATTCAACATATTATCATTATTTAGTTTGTAAAAATGTTGTTCACAGAGGTGGGGATGCAAAGGATGATGCTGTGAAGATAGTTGCCGTAGATCTGCAGGCCATGGCTCCCATCCCTGGAGTCGTACAGATTCAGGGGGACATAACTAAGGTGACTGAGTACTTTAAAGAACTTTACAGATTTTCGTTTTTGTTTTAAATGTCAGTTTATGAATTTACAAACAAATATATAAAATTATTATTTATTATGATGTTTCGCATGTGGCGTCATTTCTGTGATGAAACATACTAGTTTAACCCCAAAATATTGTGATGTTTGCTAAATGAGAATCTGTCTTTCAGACGTCGACAGCCAATGAGATTATTCAACACTTTGAAGGTGAACAAGCCGACCTCGTAGTTTGTGATGGCGCACCGGATGGTATGTGCTCATTGAATGTTGTTTTCCTAGACATATGTGTTGTGTTCTGAGAAAACTGGGCATAATGCATGTGCGTAAAGTGTCGTCCCAGATTAGCCTGTGCAGTCCGCACAGGCTAATCCGAGACACTTTCCGCCTTTACTGGATTTTCGCTAAGAAGAGACATCATTTAAACGAAAAATTCCATACAAGCGGAAATTGTTGTCCCTGATTAGCCTGTGCGGACTGCACAGGCTAATATGGGATGACAATCTACTCACAAGCATTATGCCCAGTTTTCTCAGAACACGACACATATCCCAACAGTAAGAAGTAATAAAGTCCCATCTCATCATCACCTCTGGTCCCGCCTGGGACATAGCCTGCCAACCAGCTTTTTCCAGGCTTCTTGGTTCTGGGCGAGTCTCTCCAACTGCCCCCACATCTGCTTAGCATCTGCATTCAGGTCGAAGCACCAGGTGTTTCTAGGCCGCCCTTTCTTCTTTTAATAAAGTCCCTGTGCATCGAAAATGATTCAATGCATGCTTAATAGCATCTGTTCTTACAAAAGAAAATTACTTTTATTTCAGTGCAAACTATTTTGTTCCTAAGACATACATTTAATTGTGTTTGTGTTAAAAAATGCTTAGTGCGAATGACATGTGAACTTGATGTACGCTAATGTACTTACTTGATTGACTCCAGAGACATCACACGCTTTAGGTGTATAGAAGCTATGCAACTTATACTTGCATTCTCATCAGTATTTGTGATCAATATTATGTATTCGTTCTGGGAAAACTTGGCTAAATGCATGTACGTAAAGTGTCGTCCTCGAATAGTCTGAGCAGTCCACTTTGGTAGAACTCATACAATACTAGTTATGTGTTTAGTTTGTAAGTATTTTAATCATAATTCAATTGCTCAAAATCTGTAAAATGCAAGAAAAAAGTATTATCAACTATTCTAATTTGATTACAAACTGTTGTTTAAGTGCAAATAAACAGCATGGGAATAAATATAAATAATTGAATCTATGAGATAAGTGTATACATTGTAAATACATTATATTTTCAATGAGATACAGAAGGGCTCATCTGTCTAATGTGCACGTATGCTGTTAGTGCATTATGGCTTTAAGGTGACATTATGTTGTCTGGTCATGGGTTAGAATTGAGAACTTTTAAAAGTACTAAACCTTAAGGATGTTATTTCAACCCTTTGCATGCTGGGAAATTTGTCGTCTGCTAAAATGTTGTCTGCTGAATTTCTTAAATCATCATTTTCTTCACTTTTTTTCAAAGACCACTATCAGAATAGCAAACAGTTTGGATCCTGATGAGACGCCACGTTCCTGTGGCGTCTCATTTGGATCCAAACTGTTTGCAAAGGCCTTCAAAATTCGGTTCCAGCGCTAAAAGGGTTAAAATGTGATGGGCCTAGCTCAGTTGGTAGAGCAAAGGTTTGATTCCCAGCCCTGTCACATAGCTTGTGTGCGCTTTGGTCATGAAATCTTTCTACAGCAATCCTCTCCCTACCCCTGATTCAAGTAGGGCAGTGGTCAGTAACTGGCACAAGTATTTCCACTAAGTACTGGTAAACCAGATATCCCAAGGAACGTGTAAGAAAGATAACAAGCTGATGTAGATTAACCCTTTGAGCGCTGGCACCGAATTTTAAAGGCCTTTGCAAACAGTTTGGATCCAGATGAGACGCCACAGAACGTGGCGTCTCATCAGGATCCAAACTGTTTGCTATTCTTATAGTATTCTTTGAAAAAAATCGAAGAAAATGCTAATTTTAGAAAATCAGCAGATGACATTTTAGCAGACGACAAATTTCCCAGCATGCAAAGGGTTAACAGGCTGATGTGATATGCTGTAATGCATAGAAAACTGCAAACAATCCAAATAATCAACCAAAGAAACAATGTGTCTATTTACCAATCAGCAACTCAAAATTGAAAATGATTTCTTAATGTATTGTCATTGCTTAAACTTCATGACATTTTGTTGATTTCAGTGACAGGTCTTCATGACATAGATGAGTATATTCAGGCACAGTTACTCCTTGCGGTGAGTGCACATAGGTCAAATAAGGATTGATATTTATGACTGCCAAATAATGACGCACTTTTCCCGAGAAAAAAAACACAGGAGGGCTGTATTGAAAATGCACTTGTCCTTTTAAATATCCATTTCGTAGAAATGTTCTTATGTTTACAAAAACATTCTATAAAAAGATAATTGTTTTCATATTTTATAAATAAAAAAACATACTTAGCTATGGACAGTTTTTTTTCTGGTCAGTTTAAACAAATGTATTTTTGTAAAATAAAATTGCAAACCATGCTTGTCCTCTATGTTCATGTCAGGCAGGTGTATATACATCTTCTTCTGAGCAGACATGTCATAATTAAGACAAAAGTATTAAAAAACCATGGGTAAAGAGAGTGAAGCACTTAATTGATATAACTCAATAAGCCTTAGGCTTTCGATGCAATCGAGCTAAAATAAATAGGTTTAAACTAATTGATATAACCATGTTTTCTACATTTTAGGCTCTTAACATTACAACACATGTTTTAAAAAGAGGAGGGAACTTCATAGCCAAGGTATGTAGCACAGACATCTAACAAAATAATTGGTTAAATTTAATTATTTGCAAAATTAAAATTGCTGAACACTTTTTAAGTGCTTGTTGAAAATCTATTACATAGTTGTTTATCTCTTTGTTCTGTCAGGGGGATGGGGTATAAAATCCTATACGAACTATAATTGTTTAACGCAACTACCATTTGTATTAACAATGTCAGTTTTGCTTGTTCTTACACAAAAAATATTAGTTTTCCAAAGATGTATGATCAATCTCTGTCTTGACTGATTATGTGTCTTTCTTTACTGATCAGGGGTCTTTCTTGACTTATCAGGATTCTGTCTTGACTGATCAATGCTCTGTCTTGACTGATCAGGGTCTTTCTCAACTGATCAGGGTTTTGTCTGGACTAATCAGGGCTCAGTCTTGACTGATCATGTGTCTTTCTTGACTGATCATGTGTTTTTCTTGACTAATCAGGGCCTTTCTTGACTGATCAGGGCTCTGTCTTGACTGATAAGGACTCAGGCTTGACTGATCATGTGTCTTTCTTGACTGATCACGGGTCTTTATTAACTGTTCAGGGTTCTGTCTTGACTGATCAATGTTCTGTTTTGACTGATCAGGGTCTTTCTTGACTGATTAGGGTTCTGTCTTGACTGATCAGGACTCAGTCTTGACTGATCATGTGTCTTTATTGACTGATCAGGACTCTGTCTTGACTGATCAGGGTTCTGTCTTGACTCGTCAATGCTCTGTCTTGACTGATTGTGTGTCTTTCTTGACTGATCAGGGGTTTTCTTGACTGATCGGGGTTCTGTCTTGACTGATCAATGATGTGTCTTGACTGATCAGGGTTCAGTCTTGACTGATCTTGTGTCTTTCTTTACTGATCAGGGGGTTTCTTTACTGATCATGGGTCTTTCTTGACTGACCAATTCTCTGTCTTGACTGATCAGGGCTCAGTCTTGACTGATATTGTGTCTTTTTTGACTGATCAGGGGGTTTTCCTGACTGATCATGGGTCTTTCTTGAATGATCAGGGGTCTTTCTTGACTGATCAATGCTCTGTCTTGACTGATTATGGCTCAGTCTTGACTGATCTTGTGTCTTTCTTGACTGATCAGTGGCCCTAATTAATCAGGACTCTGTCTTGACTCATCAGGGTTCAGTTTTTATTGATCTTGTGTCTTTCTTTTCTTTCTTCAGGGGTCTTTCTTGACATATCAGGACTTCGTCTTGACTGATAAGGGCTCTCTCTTGACTCTTAGCATACATCTTATGAGAAATATCAGTGACAACTGAATTGTGAGCTCTCAACTAATAAACGTTTGTAATCATAATCTTCCTTAAATAAAGACCACATAAAAGATTCAAACAAAATCATTTGATCTACTTAATTAAACTGATTATTGTGTTTAGTGCTAAGCTAGTATACATGTTATATTGTTGTAGTGTGATTGATTATACGGGCTCTTATATTCTATCCTTATTCTTGCTCCCCCAGATATTTCGTGGCAAGGACGTATCTCTGCTGTACTCCCAGCTCAAGATCTTCTTCCCCCTGGTTTCTGTGTTCAAGCCCCGAAGCAGCCGTAATTCCAGCATAGGTATGACCAACAGCTACAGTAGATTCCAGCATCAAATTCCTCTCTTTAAAGGAAGCACTAACAGGACATAGGGTTATTCTCTAGAATTGATCTGAATGGCAATAAGCTCTGAATTCAGAAAAAAAATTGTCTTATGCCCAATGTTCTTTTTTGTGTGTGAATTCAAACCCAAGTTAAGAGCATTGTCTTAAAAGTAACTAACTTTAAGGGTCCTCATCACTTTTTATCACGACTGTTCTTCAAAAAGTCCAAGCTATACTACACACCTGAATGTCAGCATCTTCGTCTGGCAAATGCTCTGGTTATGGATAAAGTGCATCAATCACTGTTTCTTCTACTGGCATCAAATTGATACCTAAGACAATTGCTTGGGCTCATTGTGTGAGGTCACTTACAAAGCTCCATAACTCTGACGCGTAATTTAGAAAAATTATGCCCCTTTTTGTACTTAGAAGTTTGGTAAAGGTAATGGTTCAGAAGTTTGGTAAAGGTAATGGTTCAGAAGTTTGGTAAAGGTAATGGTTCAACATATCAGTAACACTGTTTCTTGTACAGATATTAAATTGAAACATTACACGTGTGTTTTGAGACTTTGTGTAAGGTCACTGACCAATTTTCATAACTCTTAACCTGCAATGTGCATAAGTTTGCACAATCATTTAAATTAAAATCAATTAATTTGTTAAACAATGAAAATTTAGCTTTTTGATTTGCCAGGTTTCTCATCATCTAAATTAACTATGTAACTGTCACAGATATTCACTATCAAATATGTTGTGGCAGTCATTATATAAAGTGACTGACTGAAACATTACACTATCCAAGCAGAAGAATAGTCAAGCAGGCTATCTTCAGATAGCCCTTGTTATTGTCATGGTATCGCTTAACCCTGTCAAGTCAATAAAATAGTAGTTAGAAAGTTATTATAATAGTGTAGATGTTCAACATTACTCAAATATATAAATAAAACCTCTCAGCTCGGTACCAGTGTAACAGGCAAGTCGCAACGTGTCGATTCAATTGATTATCTTACAATATTCTGTGTTGATTTGAAAATTCTGTTCATTTATCTGAGGCGAGGCATGCTTGTTTTGCAGAGGCATTTGTTGTGTGCCAGAACTATTCCCCGCCAGACGGCTACATCCCCAACATGGCTAACCCACTCTTGGATCATCACTATGGTAACACATTGCCGTATGAGACCCGTGTTTTCTGGAATCATTTAGTATCGGGTTAAGTCCGCGATTGTCATTATACTGGTAGACTAGTAACTAGCTTAGTAGACATATAGAAATACCTGGTAGTGCTAAGGATAATCAGTATACCAGACCAGTAGAGTAGTAATTGATTAAACAGATAAGACTGTAGTAAGACAGAATGTCTGTGGTCTAGTGGCTACACTCTTATTTCATGACCCAGGGTTCGCTGGTTTAAGCCCCTTTATGTAGACTTGTTCACAGTTTGGCACATTAACCATTTTCAAAAAATAGACTTATATGAAACAAATTGTTATAGATATACAAAATAATGTATGTATGATATTCACACAAACAACAAGTCTGACTAAAAATAAAATCTTATAAGTATTAGTTCATTTATGAGTCATCCTCAATCAAAAATGTGTAAACAAATAAATTGTTTGTTATGGTTTTCCTGGATAATTTGTAAAATATGTGGATTATTTACATTCGAATCCAGGGGAAATGGATATTTTCTATTGAACTATTTTCTTGCTTATTTAGTGTTTAAGAATATTCCAAATAGTACATACATATATATATCCTTGGATTTGTGCGCTCTACCAATTGTGCTATCCAGCCCGTCATATAAAATTAAGCGGTTATAATATTTTATGATATTATTAGTATTAATATTGTATAATTTATAATCATATTTCTTTATTGGCTGATAAACACAGATGATGTGAAAATTATATTGATTCTAGCATGATTTTAAACATCTAAACAGTTTATATTTATTGTGATTGTAATACCCACCATAATCAGAATGGTGACTACCTTTTGCACTGTTTATTGTGTAGTTAGCAAAATTGTTGTGTTCATTGTTCATTTAGAAAACAATAACATATACCTCAGTCTGGGAATACAGGGCTTGATGCATGTGCATGAAGTGTCGTCCCAGATTAGCATGCTAAACCGAGACAATACATTCTGCTTTTATGTTTTTATGCCCACCTTCGAAGAAGAGGGGGTATATTGTTTTGCACATGTCGGTAGGTCGGTTTGTCCGTCCACCAGATGGTTTCCGGAAGTTAACTCAAGAATGCTTAGGCCTAGGATCATGAAACTTCATAGGTACATTGATCATGACTGGCAGATGACCCCTATTGATTTTGAGGTCACTAGGTCAAAGGTCAAGGTCACAGTGACTAGAAATAGTCAAATGGTTTCCGGATGATAACTCGAGAACGCTTACGCCTAGGATCATAAAACTTCATAGGTACATTGATCATGACTCGAAGATGACCCCTATTGATTTTCAGGTCACTAGGTCAAAGGTCAAGTTCACAGTGACAAAAAATGTATTCACACAATGGCTGCCACTACAACTGACAGCCCATATGGGGGGGGCATGCATGTTTTACAAACAGCCCTTGTTTCGTTTTCATTTTAAGGATGTCTTTCTTAGGGAAAATCCAGTTTAGGCAGACAGTGTCGTCCCTGATTAGCATGTAGCACAGGCTAATCTGGGACAACACTTTACACAAAGGCATTAATCCCCATTTTATCAGAGTGAGGCTCATATGTTGTTTTTTTCAGATCTGGATTACAACAACTTGACTGGTCCCAACAGAGTTATTGTCCCTTTCCTAGCATGCGGGGACCTCAGTGGCTTTGACTCGGACCGGACATACCCACTGCAGGTTCGGGTGTATTTTAATAGTTTAAACATATTTATTTAAGCTCTATTGCATCACAAGCCGAAGACTTATTGAAACGATCTCACGTCTGTTTCCTGGGTTAAACCACTTCTTGGTGTCTTTGGGGAATATCTAAAGAACACTCCCACAGTGGGGATCAAACTCGTGACCTACAGGTGGCTAGGCGCACAACATATCGACTACGCCACAGCAACCTACTGGATTAAAATTATACATGTTCACAGTTTGTAGCTAGCAATATACAGCTTTCTGTAGACATGGAATTTCTTTTTTTACAAATTCAGAATTATAGCTGTTTTTAAGCAAAAATTGAGATTTTTAATTCAACTTTGCACACAGTGCACAAGGGTTAATTTTGAGATACTGTGTTGTCTTTGGTTACTTTAATCCTGAACGCTAAGACAGATTTTAATGAATTTTCACAGAAACGATCCTTGGATGACCTTCTTTGAAAGAAGTTCAAAGAATTCATGTCCGTTTGTCACCAGAGCTTAAGAAAAAGATTTTGAAAATGAAATGAAACAAATGTTAAGTATAATGCTGTGCTGTTTGAGCAATATAATTAATAAATGCTTTTTGTTAAATAAGAGATTGAGGATGTTTCTACGCATTTCCAATTTGTTGTCACTGCTTCAAACTGAAAAACTGTCCCTTAAATGTCCTTTTTTGTTTGATTTATGTTAAATGAATAAGAGTCTTATTTTATGTTCTTAACTTTGTTGTGCAGTTCATCCACAATAATATTTTTTGTGTGAAAAAGCACAGATTTTTCTGTTCATTTTTAGCTCGGATGTTTTCAAAGAAAACCCGAGGTATTGTCATAGCCAGCTCGTCCTTACGCATCGTCGTCCGAAAACTTTAACATTGACCATAACTTTTGCAATATTGAAGTAACTTGATATTTGGCATGCATGTGTATCTCATTGAGCTGCACTTTTTGAGTGGTGAAAGGTCAAGGTCATACATGCCATACGTCCCGGATCGTCNATGAAAATATACTAAGTATCTATTTATGTTTATAAAATAATTCATTACAATGAAGTTCGTTAATGAAAGGTTTTATGTTCCAAATTACATTAATTTTAAAAATTAATTCCATTCAGTTAGTTAATGGAAGGTGTTGTGTTCCAATGTCCATTAATGCTAAAAATTAAATAAAAGTAATTGGCGCTATTTCCATTCAATTAGTTAATGGAAGGTTATTATGTTCAAATTTACATTAATTCTTAAAATTGAATTAAAATATTGGCGCTATTTCCGTTAAGTTGCCAGGGCGACAGTATGAGTACCACGCCCCGACTCAGTCCCCGATCAACCCGCCATACCAGGAGGCATGTCAGCTCAAGCGGACGGACAAACTGGCCAAACCAGCAATGGAGAACACTGAGACGGACAAACTGGCCAAACCAGCGATGGAGGACACCGAGAAAGCGGACGCAAAGAAAACCACTGCGAATCCCCAAGATCATAAAGATATAGATGATGAAAAACTCACTCAGCAAATGGAGAATGTGATACTACAATCCTGAAACGTTTTCACCCGTCTGTGATAAAATGTGTTCATGTTTAATTGAAGTCTTTGAAGTGTTTATTGGTCAGGCGGTTGGATAGTCGGTCCGTGGACCATTTCGTTTTTGCATTTGTCAAGTCAATTTTATTGGCAAATACATTATTACATAGCCAAACAACATACTTAAGACATGCAATGTAATGACGGTGTAAATAAATGAATATTCAACAATGGTGATAAAAAGTTTGATGTATATGATGGACATGAAATAATAATTAATGGTTGTGTAAATGTTGACAAAAAAACAAATAACAATAAACAGATATACATAAATAATACTAATTGTGACTAGATCTTAAATCAAAGGCCGTATTAGTTAGTTTAGCCAGGTTAATAAATGTCTTCCTATTCAAAGTAGACATCAGTTGCTTTAATTTAATATTAAAATAGAGGGCCAGCGTACAACATAACTTGAAAATGTTCGACCATCATCCAAATTTTTGGGCTGGTAACTCAAGAGGATGGAAAGACATATATCAATTCTAAGATCAACAGGTCAATGGTCCAGATTACAGGAGCTAAGCTTATTGTTTTTTGAAAACCAGGAGTCAAATGACCCTGTGCTTGAATTTTTTAGGGGTGAAATGAACTTTTCAGGGGTCAAAATATTGAAATCTATATATTTTGTTTCAGGATATTTGTTGATTGCTTTACAAATATTGCTTTGTATAACTTTGAGTATGTCTTGCTTTACAAAAAAAAAACATGTTGTGTAATAAAAAAATCATTTTATGTTAGTTTCATGTTAGCCTTTGCATCAAAATGATGCAAGGAAGATAATTTGGATTAGTCAAAAGTGACAAAATTTAAGAATACGTTCATCAAAAAGCAGGATTCTGCTTCAATTGAAAAAGCTGTTTGTTAGATGAAATTAAATAGGCACAACATTGCAGTTAAAACCAATTAAAAACATTCATTAAGTAGACTTTCAATTGTGATAAAACACCATATAAGTACATGTACTGGACATTTAATTCCCTTATATTTAACGTGCGCGAAGTTAGCCGTTTTAGCATATTTAGCAAGTTTATAGAACATAGGTTAAAAAATTAAATCATACATCCTATTTAGCCCATATTAGCCTATTTAGCAGCCATTTGAACCTATTTAATGACTTTATTAAATGGGCTGAAACATACGTCATATTTAGCAGCCATTTAAGCCTATTTAACCTAATTAGCAAGTATAATAAATGGGTTGAAACAAACATACAATTAAGCCTATTTAGTAGCCTGTTCAGCCTATTAAGCATTCGTAGAAGGTTTATAAAATATGTTGAAACATGCATCCTATTTACTATTTTAAGCCTATTTACCAGTCGTTTAAGCCTGTTTATTAAATAGATTAAAAATACATGCTATTTAGCCTTTTATAAATTGTAATCAGCCAATTAAGCCTCATTAGCAAGTATATTAAATACCATGAATATACAGCCAATTAAGAAAGCTATTTACATGGCGTATGCGTCATTTCTCTGTGAGTGGGTATGCACCTGGCCCCTTTCGGAGAAACAATCGTTATCCCCCGGAAGCGACCTAGTACTCGCTTATCTCCCGTCGACTGCCCGTCGTGATGATCTAGTTTCTGCCGGGACTTTTAATTAGGGTCAGGGGGACGTACATACAGCCTATTTAGCGTATCGGCGTCATTTTCAAGTGAGTGGGTATGCACCTTTTAGGGCCCCGTTCGGACAAACAAAGAGTTTTATCCCCCGGAAGCGACCTAGTGCTCGCTGACCTCCAGTCGACTGCCTGTAGGGCTGACCTAGTTTCGGCCGAGACTTTAAATTGGGGTCGTCGTCAGGGGGGTGGGGGGGGGGGCGTACATGCAACCTATTAAGCATATTATGCGGCATTTTCAATCAAATAAATTTTAGTTTGAGTCGGCAAGACAATAACAAATAACATAAGCTGCAAAGCTTTTGAACCGACTATACAACAAATGTAAACAGTAAAACAAGATTTAAAAGCTAGATAAAAGAAAGACACATTTACATGGATGTAGAAATACAAATACATAATCAATCAATACAATTTAAGGCATATAACACAAATGAAACTTGACACATTCCTGACTCCTGCTGGTATTGCACTAGGAGGGGAAATGAAAGACATGGTATCATCATCATGGCACGCATGGGGTTAAATATATTTAAAAACGGTTAAATATAAGGGTATACCGGTAGATTTGCTGGACCAGCAGCAGAGTCAATGAAAAAAAGTTTTTTATAATGTACAGGACATAATAAAGAATGAATGAAAACCAAAAGCAATATGCAGGAGATGGAGGTCAAAAGACCAGAAATCATGTTAAGGACCAAGGGATCCCCGGAGCACCTCCCCGTCGAGAAATCTAGGCGTAGTCTTACTGTACTCGAGCGTCCAGCCCACAGCAGTCCATAAGAGATAGACCACTGCTGCCAGGGCGCTCGAGTCTACCCCCATCAGTCACACCAGGGGCACCGGGAATAATCCTGACCCCGCTTATGGTCCTTATCAGATTTACCGCCTGACCTCTATAAAAACAATAAAAGTACATATACAAACACAAATAAAACATATGAAAGTGTGAAAATCTGTGAAGGAAGCTGCTGATCTATTCCTGTGGATAGGACTGAATACTGCAATAAGAGAAAGGAATTAAAAAAAAACTGAACACAAAAAGAAACACAAAAGTGCGACAAGATAAAAGATATCTAAGAACGAATATCACCTCAAATCAGATTTTGGGTTAACTGATCAGCAGCTTTCTCACAATAAAACAAGTAACATAGCGAAAAACAACACAACTATGAGCAGGCACAGGCAAACTAATATACTAAAACAAAAATAAAATACAAAAGAGAAAAATAAGGACAGCACAAACAACCGATGAACATAACAAAAGAAACCGTGTGGCGTGCCGCTCCAGATATGCGCGCCTATGTGACATTGCATGCTGAGCATTTCCATTCTTTGCCATTCCAGTGCGCAATAAAGCTCTTAAATTGATTAAAATTACTTGCTTTTTCCGAAGCTTTCTGGCAAGGAATTCCACAGAACTGGAGTTGCATGCCGGAAACTGTTGCTACCGTACTTTGTTGACTTAACCTGGAGAATCTCTAGAAAGTAGGTGTACCTTAAATGATTACGAGAGTCACGTTAATTAACCAAGTCATTTAAAACAGGTGGTGCCATGTTATTTATAATTTTGAAAGTTTCAAGTGCCATAACTCTGATTCTTCTGATATACAGGCTAGGTAGATTTGCTTTTCTAAGTAATTGATCATAGGGACTATTATAATCATCATATACAAAACGAAGCGCTCTTTTCTGTATTTTTTCAATTTTATTTGTATTACTTTTAGAGCAGAAATGTCAAGTTAGAGGGCAAAAACTGAAATTTGATAGAATAAATGAATAACAAATGGTCAGTCTACTTAAGCGACAGAGGTTTTTCCTTATTCCCTTCAAGATATGAAGTTGATGTGCTGCCTTACTGCATATACTACTAATATGATTATCATAAATTAAGTTGGAATCCAAGTTTACTCCAAGAAGTTTGACTTCATCGTCACATTTTATTTAAGCATTTCTTATATCAAAAGAGAGATTTCTTGAAGAAGTTCTTTTCCCTACACCGATGGCTTGAAATTGTCGGAATTGGCTTGCATACCCTTAAATGTAAACCAGTCTGTTAGAATATTCCTCTCTTCTTGTAGAACTTTTACTAAATTACAGTACGATAATGTGTTGTCGTTTGCATAGTATTGAGTGTACCCTTATGAATGAAGTAAAATATATCATATATAAATACATTAAATAGAAGAGGCCCAAGTATAGAGCCCTGTGGCACGCCGTTGATAATGTGTGCCCATGAACTTACTGAGCTACCAATTTTCATTTGTTGTTTCACAATAGTTATAGAGTGTACCCTTATGAATGAAGTAAAATATATCATTTATAAATACATTAAATAGAAGAGGCCCAAGTATAGAGCCCTGTGGCACGCCCTTGATAATGTGTGCCCATGAACTTACTGAGCTACCAATTTTGATTTGTTTTTTGTTTCCTATGGGAAAGGTAAGATGTTAAGAGGTCGATAGAGATTTTGGACAGGCCGTAACATTTTAATTTACATATGAGAATATCATGAGGTAGACAGTCAAAGGCCTTTGATAGATCCATGAGAACAGCGACATATTGGTTAGAGTCTAATGCAGATTTCTAATCATCGACAAGTTTCAGTAGAGTTGTTTGGCATCCATGCCCTTTTCTGTATTAACATAAGAAATTATTGAAAATATTATCCAAATTTAATGTAAGTTGATTTGCAAGTACTTTTTCAAACAAAAATGAAGGAGCTGTTAGAATGCTCACAGGTCTGTAGTTGAACTTTTCTAATGGGTCGTTTTTCTTGTATACTGGGGTTACCTGTGCTTGCTTTAAATTAGTCTATCCGGAAAAAATCCGGTATCAATAGAGTTATTGATAAATGTGTATAGAAAGGAACCAGTGACTGCGAACCTAATTTAAGTAGTTTAATTGATATTTTATCAATGCCGGTAGCTTTTTATGCCCCCGGTAGGGTGGCATAGAGCAGTTGAACTGTCAGTCCGTCCGTCTGTCCGTCCGTCCGTCTGTGTGTCCGTCCGAAAACTTTAACGTTGGTCATATCTTTTGCAATATTGAAGATAGCAACTTGATATTTGGTGTGCATGTGTATCTCATGAAGCTGCACATGTTGAGTGGTAAAAGTTCAATTTCAAGGTCCTCCTTCAAGGACAAAGGTCAATAAACAAAATAAAGGGAAGTAATTAGCTTTAAAAAGGTAGATAATTTCTAAACCTGCCAAAAGATATATTGAAATTTTATATATGAAACCATACAACTGAAGCATAATCAAAATAACGTTTTATGGTCAAGCCAAGCACACACTGATACTTTTGGGCATACAAGTATCTTAGGTACTTTAAGGTTACCTGTGAATCTACAGTCACGGTAGTGGCTTATAATTATTTGCTTCTAAAAATAGAGATTTGTTAAAGAACAATTATTTTCAAGGGAAGTAATTCATATAATTATAAATCTCAGATTATATATTTCCTTACCAAGAATTTAAGTTCTTTTCACAGTTACTGTACAGATTTTGTATTTTGTTTATTTATAACTTAAATGATTGATTTGTCAAAGTTTTTTTTTTTAAATGATATAACTATCATTTCTTTCCTGTACTAATTTGTGAATGGTAGGTTTCATTACTTACCTGTGGACTTATGTCCATAGATACATGATGAACTGTGGCTATGATCTCTTTGATTAAACCACAGGCCTTGGTAGTCAGCGATGTCTGCCTTGGTCATTTCTGACTGTCCCCCCCTCCTCCCCATCCGTCCGAAAACTTTAACATTGGCCATAACTTTTGCAATATAGAAGATAGCAACTTGATGTTTGGCATGCATGTGTATCTCATGGAGCTGCAAATTGTGAGTGCTGAAAGGTCATGGTCATCATTCAAGGTCAAAGGTCAAAAACAAAATCCAATGGAAGTGATAAGCTTTAAAGGGAGATGATTTCTATACCTGCCAAGTGATAAATAGAAATTGTATTTCAAAGCGGCACAGTATGGGGCATTGTGTTTCTGACGAACACATCTCTTGTTTAGGATTAAATTTCTTTAAAATATTTTAAACTGTGGATTGTTCAACGTGCGAAAAAATTAAAACAATCTTGGCAGATATTCTGTCCTAGAATTGTGTCTATAGTAGGATGGTTATTTTCATCAAAAGTAAAATCTTTTCCAATATCTTTCGCAACATTTACGTAAAAGTCGTTGAAAATATCAGGTACTTCACTGTTATCTGACACAGTTTTTTGGTTTTCATTCAATATAATTGTACTCTGATTATTCTTTGACTTATTTGACATATCAGGCTTGATTATATCTCAAAAGTCCTTAGATTTGCAGCCACCAGTACATCTTTCTTGAAAATAGTTATTTATAGATTTATGTTTCAATTTGTTTACACGATTTCTGTTTTTACGATACTGTTCCCAATATTTTGAACTTTTATCTCTAGTATATTTGTTAAAAGACATTTTTTTTATTGTAGATAGATTTCCTTAATTCCTTATTCATATTAGGTAGCTGAACAGGTTTTCTGTATGCTTGTTTGAATGGAGCATGTTTATTCATAACTTCGACAACATCATTTTCAAATGTGTTGTACACTGAATCTAAGTGTTACGAATTACATGTGTAGCCGCAAATATTGTAATAACAAAGGTCTTCATTGTATGATTCAATATTGAAATTTTGAAACTCCTGTATGTAATTTTATGTATGCACCTTTAATGGCCCCTTTCGGGCAAACAAGAGGTTTCCTCCGAAAGCGACCTTGTGCGCCCTTATTGCTTAACGCTTAAATATAGTTAATGTCAACTTGCCTAGAATTAGTTTGTAAGGCAATCACTCTTGAATAAATCAGATTGATGTCAAACACCTAGGTGCCTGCAACCCTAATATGCTTTATCGACATAACCTTGTCAACCGTTTTAGATATTGATCTATATCAACTGTCCGGCCATGAGTTTTTAAATTCTGTCCTTTGGGTTTTACCAATATCTATTATTTTATTAAAAATATGATGACTTTCTTGCTATTGTTTCAGCCGCAATGTTCACTAGACGGGTTTGATTCTTGCTTGGATCCAACTGATCAATACATTCTGTCAACTTTCTCTGAATACTTGCTTTATCCTTAGCATCTTCACTAATCCTCTCCCTTTTCTTTTTGTTTTTTGTTTTTCAACAGGGTCCACTGGTCCACTAAACTAGTAATGCTTATTTCTCTCAGATCTTATTCAATCTTGCTGCAAATATGCAAGCCCAAACTTTGTGAGTTTCAGGTTTAAGTGTTGCACCTATACCGGTAATCCCCTTCTTACCATGGTCAAATCTCATATAGCAGTTTTTTCTATGAACATGTCACTCCATACCCCCGGAACACGTCTCATGACATGCTCACCCTTAAGGAACTTGAATTGTACACTTTCACGCATTATCTCTATTGACCTTAAATAATGGAGACCGCATCTCGCGTAGCTTTTGTTTGCAGCAGCAAAGAAGTATGGTAACATGAGCTTTACTGAAGCCAAGAGCAGTGGCCAATCACATTCCCTTTCTGCTTGAACATGCATATTATTAGGAATATTGCCTTAAACAATTTTGCCACAATTTAGATGTACAACTGACAGAGGCTATGTTGTTTTTAAAATACATTTATAGAGCATTAAATGACTGAAAAGTATTTATTATTAATTGTGTAACAAGTCAATGGTGAAAGTTCGAACAAGGGACGTTGAAAGTTCGAACAAGGGACGTAACTTATCTCCTAAACCTTAACACTTATCAAAGGTAAGTATATTTTGTAAACTGTTATTTACTATATTCGGAAAACCAAATTTACATATATAGTTTAAGAAAGCATAATGTTTGTTTTATTTGCATATTTTCAATCTTATAATATCCAATTATTACGATGTAATTCTAGCTTTTTAAAAGAAACTCACCGTATGCAATCTCTTTTATTTTTGTTTTATTTTCTATAAATTCTTCCATGTATAAACGGGCATGTGTATATACTCCTTGAAGTACTCAAAGAAACATGTCTTTTACACTATATTAACCTTCTTGTATTACATGTTTTTATATGCTTCTTAGACAATTACAGTGGAATTCAATGAAACTTTGCAATATACTATAATTGCATGTTCATATTTTATTATCCGTGTGTATGTCTCTTTCTACATTTGTCATAATGTATTGTCCTTGTATATGTCATTGGTAAATTGAAATAATAAAGTTTATGCATTGCACAAAAAAGAATTATATTGAAATTAATTGTGTAGTCCATGCTTACTTTATGTAAATTAATTTATAATGTAAATGATTTGTGCTTAACGAATATGTGTGCATAATGTTCTCACCTTGTGCAAAATATATTATGCCGTACATCTGTTTGTTTAATATGGCTTCTTATTTTCCTTGGCTTGAATCTCTTTGTATATAGGTAAAATAATGCATTTAAGAGATTTGTGTGGATAATATTAAATGTACTGCACAACATGCCATTCAGGAAAACTATTATTCCAGTTTGCATAGCATGAAATTCAGATCCAATCGAGTGGAATGGATTTTTAACTGCAGTTATTTGCATAACACACTGATGTTCGCTTGGCAAAACTGACTAGCCTTATAAACGATGATGCATTTTGATCGACGATTTCGTATGATGCATCATTAATTTGTATGCAGAGGCTCAGTCATAATAAATCAGTGTCAAAGGTTGAATTGTGTCATAATGGGACCTTTTCACATATTTTGGCATGTATTGAAGTTTGTCATTAACTGCTTTAATTTGATAAATGTTAACATTTGAACTAAATAGCTTCAGTAACAAAAACAAGAATAAAATTGAAGAAAGAGAAAAAAGTAATCCTCAAGTAGGCTCAACTAGGCCTTGGAGGTAACGTCAAGCGCTAAAACCACTCGGCCATCCGTGCTCATATAGTGAGTGGTGTATGTTATACTTTATATTAGCAATCTTTGTTATGTCAAAAAAATACAACGATAACGACAGAACTTTCCAAATTATTCAACCGTTTCACGTTTGTAACGCTTTTTATTTTTACAGGTTTTAAAATCGTCAAAAGATGCATATTATGGAAATTTTACAACAAAGTAAATGTTCTGTAGTACTGTTTCCTCGCAAATATCATATTTATTTTTTTTAATTTACCAAAACGTGAAAAGGTTGTAAGCAGAATATAAGTTTTCAAACCTCATTCGACAATTATGGTAAACACATAGTTTTTTACCGACCAAACAACAAAAAGAGCACACATTGAGATATGGTTCATAATAACGATTCTGTAATTATTTATCGTACATGTATATCGAGCACAAACGTATTAAATGCATGTTTACTTTAACAAGGAAATATTCTTCTATTAGAACACGTTCTCTTTAAAATACATAAAACTATATATCGTAGGACGGGGTTTTAATTTGTTTACTATATCCTCAGATGATATTAAAGGCATAATGACAAATGGTGGCTCTAGACAATCAAATATTATGCAATACTTTGAAGTCTTTGAAATTGTGGCAAATAATTTTCGTTAAATCATTAATATTTAAACAAACAAATATGATGAAAAATAACAGCTTCGTAAATTGTACAATATATTCATTCACATATAAACACATATCTTCTTAGTCGATGCTAATGCAAATAATGTGTGCATACTGATTATTGATTCTAGTCCAATGTATGAAAATATTCTCGATGCATATACATTATTTATTGCAATATTGAATTGGTGGCCATGTTTACCACAAAACAGAATACCAAGTCGTTGCCGTGTACATGCATGCTTCATTCATAAAGGAGCTATTTTATTGTGTGCAGATCTCTTTAAAATGGTTTCGAGAGGCACGACTTCAAAGATCATTATCTCAAATTCAAAATGAACATAATTTTAAATGTGGAGAATCAAAACTACCTAGACAAATAAAATTCTAATCACGTCGTCACCTTTTTGACAGACGCAGAAATAAATAAACTAGTTCGTATCCGCCATATTATGTATCAATTGCTCGAAATTGCCTGTTTGGATTTTTTCTAAGAAGAGACTTCATTTAAACGAAAAATTTCATAAAAGCGGAAATTTTCGTCCCTGATTAGCCTATGCGGACTGCACAGGCTAATCTGGGATGAAAATTTACGCACAAGCATATTTCCCAGTTTTCTCATGTTACCTTTCAGTGAGACCTTGATATCGAGCTGTCATGACTGCCTCATGCCTTCTGAACGTTTCCAAAATGCGGTTAACGTTTGGCGGAAGTTTCATTCATGCCGTCCGTCTTACATATTCAATACATGTACTTAAAAGTGCACATTAGATTTAGAGCGAACACAATATGGGGGCTCGAATTATGACCTTAACTGTGACATAGACGTTGAGTTGGCTTAATTTACTGATAACTGCGTTTCGTTTCAATGACCTTTGAATTGGGGCCAAACACATATCACAATCCTTTAAATGGTATAGGGGATATGAAGCGGATATAAACACATCATATTATTAACGTTTAAAACTAAACATGGCTAGCACTCTTAAAGCCCTTATGATGCTCAAAATTAACGGAAATTTCGTAAAATATTTCGTACAATAAAGTACGACACGCGAACACTAAAATGGGACATGAACATGTGTTGAATATATTGTACCACAAACAAACAAAAAGGAGCATTTTGTATCGTGTTAAATCTATGTAACCAGACCACATTAAGTGTTGAAATTTTGGCAATGTTGCCTATTGCTATAATGGAACACTGATTTTTTATGTGTTTACTTTATTTTACGAAATATTTAACGAAATAACCGTTGATATCGAGCGTTATAGAGGCTTTAACACAACGTTTTTTGAACTATTAAGCAGTTTGAAAAAAAAACTTGAACATATTAGGACGGTTTCTATAATACGTTGAAATTAATGTATTCCTAAAATCAGCATATTAAGGGCTGTGATATTCATCCTCGATGGCATTTTGCTTGAATAACCCACATTTGCGATGATCTCTTGCAATGTTCTGTCGTTTTCCAGTTTCTATAGATAATTTGTGAGACGACAATGGTAATTAAGCAATAATGTTCGTATGCTTTTTATTTTCAACCATACGATTATCTTTCAAATTCAGGTTTAAATTACGTATATAAAATCATTGAACCAGGTGATGAGGCACTTATATTCCAGTAAGTTATATTCTTTTGAATAACGGGATAAACTGATCAGTGTTCATAGATTCCGGGAATAGCCATACATCGGTAAAACCGGTTTGCTTAAGAATGCCCCGTTTTTTCGATGACCAATTGTTTGCGTTATTTTTGCGTTTCAGTTCTGATCTCTCTAATAGTGCAATGTGTTTAAGAATAAACTTGCTCTGTTTTACATAACGTATTTAAAAAAATATATTTATATTTAACGATCCTGACATATCTGTCTATATACAATGGAAATCGACAACTATCGGCATATAGCAATGATGAATTTGTTGACATTTTTACATTTAATAGTCGTTTACAAAATTAACGATGGACGCGTTAATATTTTTTCCGCTTTGATTAATCCTCAAACTTCACAGTTTAAGTTTGAAATTGATGATACATATGCATCAAATAAATTAAACATGATATTTATAGGTACGTTCGTGTCTTTTTGAGCTCATTTAATTGCAGCTAATCAACATCCATCACTTTCTTATTTGTACCAGTGCGTTCACGTCGCTCGCTATTAAAGTACACTTGTAATATTGCCTTTATTAAAAGTGCATCAGATGGAAAGGGGAGTTTCTGGATGATTTACACTGTGCTTTCTGTGTCCTTAATGTATAACAAAAGTACAATTTACCAGTTTTAGTTGAACTTAATATAGTCGTTTTAATATGAACATAACAGATAGTAGTTTATTAGCAACTGAAGCATATACAGCTCATCGTCAAAAAAACAATAAATCAATTATAGATTCACATAACTACACATGCTTTAAAGTAACAACAAATTGTTTATGCATTTTTACAAATAACTGATTTTTGTGAGAATGTAATATGTAAGAGAATGCTCTTAATTTTTTAAGAAAGTAAAGTGAATGTTTAAAATCCGTTATTGATTGTGAAAAAATATGCAGTTGGAAAGTANCTTTTTTAAATTATAGCGACAATATGGGAACCTCGTTATCTAAATACATTTTATATCCGATAACAATCATATACATCCTGGTATAATTAAATGTATTTGATTAAAAACTAATTAAGTAGCGGTATGTAAATAAGGAATCAATGCAGTATAATATACATTATTAATAACTAAAAGAAGAGTTTCATTTCTTGTAATTCATGAATTAAAGTTCATGCTGCTTTCTTAGGATGATATTTTGCTCGACATGTTGGATAATTGTAAACAGACACGGTATAAATAAACCAAATTCAATTTATTGTTCTGTAATCTAAGGCAATATGTATTAAATAAATATGGATATTGATCTTGTTTTATTTACTATATCCTGTTTTGAACTTTACACTGTATACACTTAATATCTACTGTAGTTTTAGACCTCATAGTTCTTAGAGACAAGAAACTTGAACTATTCAATGTCTAACAGAATAAACTGGTACGTCGTCGTCGTCATCGTCGTTGTCGTCGTCATCATCATTATCATCATCGTCATCATCATCATCATCATAACCTTCGTTGCTGTCATCATTTTCACAATAATAATTGATATCATCATCGTTTCAATTATTCTCATACTTTATACTATTTATCAACGGTGCGAGAATCACACAGTTGTGTCGTAGAAGCTACGCCTCAGGCCCTGTTTGAAATATAAATCATCCATACGTTATTGCACGCCCCAGGCCCTGTTTGTTATATAAATCGTTTATACTTTGTTTTTGCAACCGCACTTGTGAAAGTTAAACGAAGAAGCATAGTTGTTATAATTTTTAATTTGGAGATTTTTGAGTAAGTATTTTTAGCATGTATATCTCAACTGCGAACGACGTTTTATTAACCCATTTATGCCTAGCGGACTCTCCCATCCTTCTAAATTGGATCAATTTATTTCCAAAACTAGGGATGTCTAGTATATTTATTTCTATATTTAGAATATTTCTTACAGAAATTCCTTTAAGCAAACAGCGCAGACCCCGATGAGACGCCGCATCATGCGGCGTCTCATGGGTCTACGCTGTTTGCCAAGACCTTTTTTTCTAGACGCTAGGCATAAATGGGTTTTTGTCGTGCATAAATAATCAACATGTTTATTAAGATTAACTTTTTATCTTATATTTAAACGCTGGAAAGATTTTTTCAAAGAACGTTATTTTGAAAATCATTTGACCTCCATGGGTCTTCAGAGCAAAAACAAATTTAAAAGTGAATTAAATTTCATCCGCAATGATTGTTCAACAGATCTCCCTTGAGTTAATATTTTTAAATAGTTAAATGAAACTGCTTGAGTTCCCCTCTAAAATCAGATATAACAATACAGTAGTATTTGGACAACGCGTTTTTTTGTGTATAATTATTCAGTTTATTTACTCTTATCAATACAAAATAATCTCTTTAATAATTGTTTAACTTAATATACAATCATATTAAGTATGATATTATATAGAAATCAACATTATAATTTTTTAAATGAAATAACGAGATAACAAAACATCACTATAGAAACCGAAAGAAGGCATTTAGACTTTTTCTTCGTTATGATTAATGTACATGCAGTGATATAATATACGATTTATGTATTTGATGCATATAATTGCCGACGAATATCAACGAGATTCTTTAACAAAGATTTAACATGCTTTTTATAACTATCCGTTTAAATAAATATTTTCGCTCGAAACACCCTTTTTGTGTTATTGATAACTTGTCTTGTTTTAAGTACATTTAAATTATTTTAATTCTTAGAGAAAAAGAAATATGTAACATATGATTTATCTTTTTATGTAATATAACCATTTCAAATATATTAAACATGTGAAATTAGTATGTTCAGTGCTTTCCGTGGATGCGTTTTGTTTGACTAATTTTAATGCATTTTTTTCGCTTATTAAAAAAGAATGTGATAAGATCTAACACTCGTTGTCATGTCTTTATTAAATTATTAAACTCGTACAGGCTAGCTTACTAAACCTATTCCTAAATTCGTTTCATAAAATATGGAACGAAATAATAACTTGTGAGTGTGACGCATCCTATATGTGTCATACGAGCTTTGCGTGAACTACATATTTGGGGTTAATATAATACAAAATGTTTGCATACGAGATGAAGAATGAAAAATTACCTATAAAACTGCTCGATAGTATGTTTTGGACAATTGTTGTAAACTTAAATCGAGTATATGTTGATTAATAACAACTAAAGTACAAGAAAAGAAGAATTCTGTCAGAAAGCCTCGGACTAACAATCATGATAATTTAAT
>VMBQ01009600.1:10142-27116 GCA_007657795.1 Dreissena rostriformis
GACTGACTGACTGACTGACTGACTGACTGACTCACTGACTGACTCACTGACTGACTCACTGACTGACTCACTGACTGACTCACTGACTGACTCACTGACTGACTATAATAATAATAATAAATAACAGTTTCTTATTTGGTCTTGTTAAAATTATATCCCAAAGAGAACATTTATTAACAAACAAATACCTTTCTTTTCAATAAGGTGCCAATTAAGGGCTTGAATTGACTGGCGAATAATAATTTAGTTTCTGTGATCACAGTTTTAAAAGACATTAAAATGTTTCTTTTTATAAACGTACATGATATCGTTATTTTAAAATTTCAAATAAAAATAAAATTCTATGGCATTATGTTTTTCCTTATATTTGTTCTTGAATATTTGGTGTACTGTGCATGCCTTATTAATATTTTTCTTTACACGTACATGCTATCGTTACTTTAAAATTTAAAAATAAAATAACATTCTATGACATGATGATTTTCCTTCTATTTGTGCCCGATTACAGTATCGGTCATAGTATTAGCCGACAGCGATAGACTTATTCGATAGCAACGTTAATAAACAGCCTCGTATTCAGCAAACGGATATAACTTACAAAACAATGGAAGTTAACTCAGAACAAGTTTCACTCTTTTCTGAAATGTTTCGTCTAAATAGGCTTTTTTAAAGTTTGTTTTTACAATTAAGCTACATTTTCTTTCTATTTCTCAACACAACAGTTGTATATTCAATTTTCTGAGTCAATTAATATTTATTATCCCTACCGGATACGAAACTGAGAAATAGAAGTTAATTCAATCCAGCCGTTTTATGCGAATATTCGAATATTCGATTGAACGGATTTGCGAATATTCGAATACCGATATAGGTATTCGATGCCATCACTAATTTATAAAGAAATGAATACATGTGTGTGGCTCTATCGTTCTCATATCTAAATGAAATTATTTGGTCGTTGTAGTTTGACATGGATTGGGGTATTAAAATATATGTATATGTGTAGATTTAGTAATTTTCAGCGGATGTGTAGCATTCGCGTATGATCGGCTGATTTGACTCCCGGGAGACGTGTAAATAACCATGTAAATAGAAAACTTGATACGATCTAAAACTCTCACCACGCCGCAAAACCATGGCGGAAAGAAATCCATCCCGGGAAAAAAAATAGTTTTACAGTACTGGTTAGTAGACCAATAGCAAGTATAAACCTTCATTAGTATTTTACTTAAAATATTACTATTACATGCACTTTTCTTGGACATTTTTTTCAGACTGTGATGAAATCCTGGCTTCCGGTTCCTACAAGGAGGCGGGGGCGTACCGGATCTACCTGAACCAATCGGAACCCATCGTGGTGAGTGTGGAAGTGACTTTCACATATATTTGTATATTTTTAAGTTCTACCTTCAAACAATGTCTTTGATTTAAGCATGTCAACTACTATTATTTAGTATAATTAGGAAAAAAGTAATATAAAGAAAACGGTTGTTCTCTCCCATATTTGAACCCGGGTCTTCAGAATCAAGCGTCTAATGCATTGACCACTTGGTTATTCATGTCATGCAAAGGAACAATATTTAATTTATGAATATACATTTATTGAACTGCTTAAACATCTAAAACTATAAGTACGTTCGATACCTAATGGAAGCAGGATTTTAAGCTGGATTTTTGTTTATTATAAAAAATGCCTTTAAAAAGGAAATCGGCGTTGAAATGGATCTTTAGATGGAATGCAGTAATTAAAGTAGAACAATATCATCGTTAACGCAATTTCTCGGATATATGCATAATGCACGTATACCTAATTCTATATAAAATAAAACCACATGTCCGCAGTGAGATGTAAGACATTACGTTAGTACACATCAAGGTTTGTTTCACCTTTTTTTCTACAGGTCTTCTGCTCATTCGAGTCTGGTGCCGCCGTCTATGGGATCCTGGTGCAGAAGTTCGGCACGTTGAGCTTCGTGCAAAGCTACTATAACTACGAGGTAGGCTTTGGGAACATAGCGGCAGGCGACGGCTGGTTGGGGCTGGCGAAAATCAAAACGCTGACAGACGCAGGTACGTGCAGTCGGTTTTAAAACAAAAATTACTGTTATGAAAACTTTTTTTAACAGAAATCACACATGTAAGCGTTTTTTTTTCTAATAGGAGACTGTTTTTAACAAACTGTATTAGGAACTCAGTAATTTATGCATTATCAATAGTGTCGTGTTCTGAGAAAACTGGGCAAAATGATTGTGCGTAAATTGTCATCCCAGATTAGCCTGTGCAGTCCGCACAGGCTAATCAGGGACGACTTTTTCCGCTTTTATGGAATTTTTCGTTTAAATGATGTCTCTACTTAGCGAAAATCCAGTTTAGGCGGAAAGTGTCGTCCCGGATTAGCCTGTGCGGACTGCACAGGCTAATCTGGGAGGAGACTTTACGCGCAAGCATTTTGTCCAGTTTTCTCGGAACACAACACAACAGTCGACTCGTGTAAATAGTTGCATTAACCGCGACTACAAAAGACGAATATCACGGTCACGTCTTTGGCAAGATCGATAGCAAACACTAGTAAACGAGAAATGTTTACACTATGATGACATTATGATTATCCTAGTGTTTTATCCGTCTTTGTTAAATTTTCTACCTGTTAATAAAACAATACATGCCGACTGTAAAAGGTAGGGAAGAAAAGAGCCTTCCGAATTTACAGAATCATGTTCTTTATGTCTTTCCGGGTCAAAGGTTACAACACGCTTACGGTGACGATGCAAGACTGCAACCTGCAGGTTAAAACCATCGTCTACCGCCATTTCTCCCTGGGGCCCGCCTCCTCCCGATACACCCTCTACATCAACAGCTACGCTTCCGGTAACGTTCTTCCGGACGACTTCTCCTTCAACAACGGCATGCCTTTCGCGACCATAGACGCACCGGACGCGCATGGCTGCGCACTGAACATGCGCAGTGGCTGGTGGTACAATTACTGCACGTACACGCTGCCCACTGGGAGGTACTACCCCACGTGCGGGCCCTACACTCCCTCCGGCTCCCTGTACGACGGTCTGTTCTACAGAGACTGGTACGGGTTCGGCTACTCGCTCAAGTTCTTCAGCATGTCGCTGTCCACTTTCTAGGCCACCGAATTATGTGATGGCAAGTTCGCAACACTGACTTCCATTCTTTTCATTAACAATAGTTAGATTTGTAAAAGGAAGTTGAACACTGGTCATGAGATTACTTTAGCATATATGATGAAGCAAGATAATTAGAAGCCAGTGTTGCGAACTTGCCATCATCAATCTATTCATGTATACCTTGATGTAGATATCTCTTTGCAAAATCGACAATGTACCATTTTGTACACTCAATTGATGCAGCACTGTTCAGGTTCAAGTAACTTGATACACAACTTCATGTGCGCATTTTCCATACATATATATATAATAATCTGTCCTGAACGCCCAATAGATTATTGATTAACTCCAATAGATTATTTATTAATTTCAATAGATTATTGATTAACTTGTTTAAGCATTTTCCATATCCTGGTTGTATTACAAAATGTTTTGCTGTACACATATTTGAAAGAATGAACTTGTGTCTGATAAAATATGTTATTTGGTATACAATACAATTCATGATGTTTTTTTACTGTGCTTCATTTAATACACTATAATCATGTTCTTGCTAAGTTTTGTATAACTAATTAAAATAAAGATAAAATAATGAACACTCTTATTTGTTTTCTTTAAAATGTGTATGCAATTTTGACAATAATTTTACAAAAAAAATAATATGAAAGTATGAAGAGTGTCCTTCACTGTTCACGTTTGTATTGTTTTTGAGAGAAGAAAAGCTAATATAGCCTATATAAACCATGTGACCCTTGGGGCGTGGCCAGTTTTAATCTCAGGGCATTATTTAAAAAAAACTTAGTAGAAGACCAGTATACGATTTTACATACCAAATATTGTATATTTTGAAGTTCTACATTCAAAATAACAATTGGGCCTTGTGATTTCTGAGGGGATTTTTTTTTCAAGTTATATTGCAAACAGATTGTAGTAACAATGTGACCCCATGCAGCGTAGCCAGTTTTGACCCCAGGGGTATAATTTGAACAAACTTTGTCAAGGACCACAATATGAGTTTACAAACCAAATACCAAACCTCTGGGCCTTGTGGTCTCAGATGTTTTTAAAGTCAGTTTGCTATTGAATTCCATACATAACCATGAGGTCCCTGGAGCGTGGCCAGTTTTAGTCCCAGAGGCTTAATTTGAGCAAACTTTGTACAGCATCATTACAGTACCAAATATCTAGGTCATCAGCTTTCTAGTGTGGAAGAAGTTGTCACTATAAACATACAAGGCAAACAAGTTATTTCCAAGGTGGGAATAGNTTAACAATAGTTAGATTTGTAAAAGGAAGTTGAACACTTGTCATGAGATTACTTTAGCATATATGATGAAGCAAGATAATTAGAATGGAAGCCAGTGTTGCGAACTTGCCATCATCAATCTATTCATGTATACGTAGATGTAGATATCTCTTTGCAAAATCGACAATGTACCATTTTGTACACTCAATTAATGCAGCACTGTTCAGATTCAAGTAACTTGATACACAACTTCCTGTACGCATTTTCCATACATATATATATAATAATCTGTCCTGAACGCCCAATAGATTATTGATTAACTCCAATAGATTATTTATTAATTTCAATAGATTATTGATTAACTTGTTTAAGCATTTTCCATATCCTGGTTGTATTACAAAATGTTTTGCTGTACACATATTTGAAAGAATGAACTTGTGTCTGATAAAATATGTTATTTGGTATACAATACAATTCATGATGTTTTTTTACTGTGCTTCATTTAATACACTATAATCATGTTCTTGCTAAGTTTTGTATAACTAATTAAAATAAAGATAAAATAATGAACACTCTTATTTGTTTTCTTTAAAATGTGTATGCAATTTTGACAATAATTTTACAAAAAAAATAATATGAAAGTATGAAGAGTGTCCTTCACTGTTCACGTTTGTATTGTTTTTGAGAGAAGAAAAGCTAATATAGCCTATATAAACCATGTGACCCTTGGGGCGTGGCCAGTTTTAATCTCAGGGCATTATTTAAAAAAAACTTAGTAGAAGACCAGTATACGATTTTACATACCAAATATTGTATATTTTGAAGTTCTACATTCAAAATAACAATTGGGCCTTGTGATTTCTGAGGGGATTTTTTTTTCAAGTTATATTGCAAACAGATTGTAGTAACAATGTGACCCCATGCAGCGTAGCCAGTTTTGACCCCAGGGGTATAATTTGAACAAACTTTGTCAAGGACCACAATATGAGTTTACAAACCAAATACCAAACCTCTGGGCCTTGTGGTCTCAGATGTTTTTAAAGTCAGTTTGCTATTGAATTCCATACATAACCAAGAGGTCCCTGGGGCGTGGCCAGTTTTAGTCCCAGAGGCTTAATTTGAGCAAACTTTGTACAGCATCATTACACTACCAAATATCTAGGTCATCAGCTTTCTAGTGTGGAAGAAGTTGTCACTATAAACATACAAGGCAAACAAGTTATTTCCAGGGTGAGAATAGTTTCGACTCCAGAGGCAACATATGAACACGCTTTGTAGCGGACCCATGTAAGAAGATATATTCCAAATATCAAAGCTCTGAGACTTGTGGTTTCAGAGATTGTTTAAGTTATTTTGCTAAATGAATCATGTGACCCCCTGGGTGTGACCAGTTTTTAGCAAATAGTGTATAGGACCACTTTAAGTTTTTACATTCTAAATATTAAACCAATAAGCCACATGGGTTCAGGGATTTTTTTCCACAAAACTCTTTTTGCTTCTGATAACTTGTATGCAGTGCACTGGAACGCTGTGAACAACTTTTTAAAAAAAATCATCAAATAATCATGCCAGTGAAGTTAAGTGAAATTTTTGCTGCTATTTAGGAGATGTTGCTCAACTAAAGTTTACTGACAAGGCGCAGCGGACATAAGGGGATCCTAAAAGCTCAAACTGTGCATTGCACAGGTGAGATAAAAACAAATTGACACAATGTCAAAATAATAAATGGAATGTAGGTATGGTACAAACAAATCCAAAACAAATAATGTAACACTCAAGAGGTGGTCATATTCTTTTCAGCTGCTTACACTTCGCATAAATAGAAAATATAAGTCCATATATTATTACTACTTATTTACCTTTATTGTATAACTTTTACCCTTTGTAGTTAACCATGTGTATTGGAATCTTAGAGTAAATGTCATGATTGCATGAGGAAACTGACACCATCTTAAACAAATACAATGACAGATCTTCCTGATTTTAACCAGGAAAATGAGCAGAAAAGACAAAAAAGACAAAACACAGTTTTTACAAAACTTTTTAAAAGCTTTATTGACACATGACAATGTAAAAAGAATACCAAAAAGCAGTGTACACAGCGTCCTTAGATGAACAAGTAGTTAAAACCTAAATAAATAATACACGACATGTACAAAACAGAAACACACAGGACATGTACACGATGAACAAAAGTCAGTATTGAGGTGACAGCTTTCAAACGTTATGTACATGATAAAAGTTCTCCAGAGGTCACATATAACAGCCACTCTTAACTTTTAAGTCATATTGAATTGAAATATTAAAGACCTTTTTCTGTTTAACTTTAAAAGAACTGATTAAAACTTGAGGATTCAACTATGATTAATAAATTAAATCATTTTACAAGCAATTTCATATTCTTATCCACAGTACAAAAATGGGTCTTATGCCATGGGCAGCCAGCGTAGCTCCAACCCAACCTGCAGCTTCTGGGCAGGAGCTACCCTGTAAACTATAAAGTCATAAAAGGTTTCTTGGTCTCTAACCCTTTGCATGCTGGGTAATTTGTTGTCTGCTAAAATGTCGTCTGCTGAATTTCTAAAATTAGTATTTTCTTCGATTTTTTTCAAAGAACACTATCAGAATAGCAAACAGTTTGGATCCTGATGAGACGCCACGTTCTGTGGCGTCTCATCTGGATCCAAACTGTTTGCAAAGGCCTTCAAAATCCGGTTCCAGCGCTCAAAGGGTTAAAGGGGACATGGTAGCTCCTGACCAGACTTGGCAAATACACAGGTTGGTCTGGTGCTACGCTGGCACTATATGACATATGACCCATTTTCGCATGACGAGACTCAAATGTCTGCTCATGAGTACACGTGCATCAATGGCTGCATGTCAAACTATGGTATCTCATATAGAAAGGCAAGGAAAATACAACAGTTTCACACCCAATCCGTTATAATCTGACTTACAGGAGAGAATAATTTGTCATGAGCTGCATACATCATAAATATGAAGAACAAAGTTACTATTCATAAACTGATAGTGCTTTCTCACGTCACAGCAAAAACAGGACATGTACGGCATTGCATAAAACATTGTATGTTGTATGTTGCACATAAATGATTGTAAAAAATGAAAATACACATAAAGAACAACATGGCGTGAAAAACTATTGAAATCACTACTCACTAACCAAGAAAATGTTAGCATTATTAATTAACAGCTTCAAGAAACATAAAATCTTGGTGTGGAGCTTGTGTCACACAAATCAGAGATTTCAATGGTCATATACCATAGAAAATACATTATATACAGAGTAACATACATCAAGGGTGACAAGGGTTGTATCTAGATAATGGTACATTGAATGCACACAGGACAATATTGCAACCTTTTTTTGGCATTATAGGAGACATAAGGGCAGATAACTATTGGCTTATAAGAGAAGTGCTTGTTAACCTCAAGATATCAAACTGGCAGAATTTCATACGGGACCTCGTTTGCTCTTTTCCCATAATATTTACGGCAAAACAATAAACAGGATTTGCTCACATCATGTTAATAAAATAGAACACACAAAGTCATGCGAGCATTGGTCAAAAAAAAAATTCAAAGAAAATGCTAATTTTAGAAATTCAGCAGACGACATTTTAGCAGACGACAAATTTCCCAGCATGCAAAGGGTTAATAAAAATAAAACACACAAAGTCATGCGATTCATTGATCATTGAAAAAAACGTTGAGTAAAGTTTCAGCTCAACCCAATCTACATCTCAAAACCGAAACAAGACTAGCAGTCGAATTAAAATGAAATGTGTATGTCAGTATTAAAATTAACAAAACTGGCCTGCTAAATACAGTTAAAGGTAATGAAATTGATACATACACAACACTACATGCATTATATGCTTAACTAGCTACATATAGCAAAATAATAATGTACATCATAAGTAAAACAAAAGCACCATTTTTACAATAAATGCACCATAAAATAAACGAGATTTTTATAAAGAATTTCAAATATACCATAGCATTATAGCAGCTATCGCAGATGAACCAAATATAATTGCATACAATGTAATTATTCCATGATTGCATACAAATATTGTGACAGCAGTTAAGTCATGGACCTCTGTTCGTAAAAGATGGTGAACAACTGGCACACAGTAATCTATCTAGGTATATCTATAGTAAATGTGTAGAACAATCTAATAACAAGTCGATTTATATTGCAATGTATGGTAAACTGTATTTTATCTAGATTCATGTTGGCAACATGTCGACCCGTGTCAATAATGCTTGTAATTAGTCAACACACTGCAGCATGCACATGTTTGACCTTTGACCTTAAGTGTAAGCTTGATCTTTGGCAATGAAAAAACACAAATTCTCTACATGGTGAGCATTTGTGATCAACTATTTAACAATTGCATAATGAATTATGAAGTTACAGTCCAGCCAAGTAGTTTTTTGGCAAAAATTTTAACCTTAGACCTATAAGTTTGACCTTGACCTTTGAGGTTGGGAGTCAGATGTTACATGCCACACAAATACTTCTCATGCTGGACGTTTGTGGTTAAGTTATTTATTGCTCGATGAATGTCAGATTTACAGTCCAAACAAGCTGTTTTGTGACCAAATTTGACCTCTAAGTGTAATGTTGACCTTTGAGGTAAGGAGACAGGTATCACACATTACATGCCATCTCCTCATGTTGGTCAGGTGTGGAAACTTATATCAAAGTTGAATGGCAAAGTTACAGTTAGAAAAACCTGTTTTATGTCCCAATTTGACCTTTGACCTAGAAGTGTTACCTTGACCTTTGAGATAAAGACGATTGTTGCACGCAACATGCAATCTTATGATGATGGTCCTTTGTGGTAAGTTATTGCACAATGGATGATAAAGTTACAGTTCAGATAAGCTCAAATTCATGAACGAACGCACATACACTCAACCATTGTGACTGATATATCAAGCTTTCCACGAGCAGACTCGACAAAAATTAACCTTGTAAGATAATCTCAATATTTCATTATGTATAATGTTGCAATTTTACGCACGCATGAAACCTATTTAATTCTTGTATTATGTTTAAATTTATCTACAAACTATACTATTGATTTTATGGCACTGGCATTATGGCAATATAAAAATATGACATAATTGAGGAAACAGGAAAATGGGTTAATAAAGCAAATGCATTCATATACCAAAGAAATTGATTATCCAGAAGTAGCATGGATTTATAAAAAAAATGATCATTTGAAGTTTGATCGTCTTATTAGATGGACAGTTCAGATGTATACAACTTTAAAATACACATTGAAATAATAAAACATGTCATTTTGTGGCAAGAAAAATCACAATATGCATACATACATAACTTTACAATATACAGTCATATAATTTTAACTATTTCAGTCATAAAAACATAATATCAAACATCATCGTCATATAGTTACATCAGCACATTGGTAGACTGTAAAGAAAAAAGCTGTTGCTAAGCAACCCCATTATACAACATGCTGACTGGAGTGGACGTTCTGCTGCAGTGGGGTTGTCTCCCCTGCCCCAGACTCGTCCCCAGCATGGTCAGAGAAGCCTGCAATGTCGGCAGCTATCTGGTGGAATGAGGGGCGGGCCTTGGGCTCCAACGCCCAGCATCGCACCATCACATTGTACCTACAGGAGACAGAATCAGCATGGAAATACTTCAATAGGTTTAGATTTTTTTTATAACATGTATTACCAGTTGGCATATTTATCTATTGATATGAAAACAAAACCCTAATGCTAAGTATGCATTTTTATAGTTAAACAATAAAGACAAAAGCTTTATTGACACATGACAATGTAATAAGAATACCAAAAAGCAGTGTACACAGCGTCCTTATTTATCTATTGATATGAAAACAATACCCTAGTGCTAAGTATGCATTTATTATAATTAAACATCAATATTGAATTCAACAATAATGTTGTAAATGCAATAATGTATAAGTTATTCAAGTAGTTTTGCTAGTTCTTGTCTGCTCTTTTTTATACATATGATGGGCTCTTGTAAGTATGGTGTCAAAAATATTAGTATTTGTATTCTCTCGCTAAAGTAAGATTTTTTTTATTAAAATATTTAAATATAATTGAGTCTCGCTCTGTGAAAAGGTGGTTTAATGCATGTGCGTTAATTGTCATACCAGATTGACAGTCCGCACAGGCTAATCAGAGACAACACTTTCCACATAAACTGGATTTTCTTCAAGTAGTCTTCCTTTAAACAAAAAATAGAATAACAGCGGAAAGGTTCGTCCCTGATTAGCCTGTGCAAACTGCACAGGCTAATCTGGGACGACACTTTACGCACATGCATTTAACCCCCTTTTCACAGAGCGAGGCTGAATTCTCTAAATTTAAATCTCTTTTGAATTCCTGAACCAGTGACTTACACTTCTTCTGGACACTGCTTGGGCTTCTTCAATCTGTTGCCATTCTTCACGTGTTCCAATATTGCAGAGTTATCTATGTCTGGATACGGAGTTACGCCCCTTGTCAGAAGCTCCCACAACACAACACCATACGACCACTATGAACAGAGAAAGTGTATACAATGATGATTACATTATCAAATAATACAATACATTTCCCATAAGTGTAACTTCCCCCAAATTTTAAGTAACGATACTTTTCAAAACCAAATGTAGCTGATGCAATAACAAGTTTTCATGAACAGAAAAAGTGTTCTGTTGTATTTTCTGACAAATACTTTTTGTATTTACATTTTAACAAACATAACATGAAGCTGTCTTTTGTGAGTGGGTAATGAAAAAACAAGCAAATTCTTTGAATTGATATCCCCCGCCAAACTGGAGCTTTGTCACAGACGTGACGTATACCCCCACATGCTGCATTGACACAGAATATATACAAAGGGTCAGAACTCCGTTATTAACAGATGGTGTACAATGCCATTTGGCGTACATCATCCTCTTATCCATATATATACTCATACCAAGTTTCAATGAAATCCGCCAAAGCACTTCCAAGATATGGCTCCGGACACAAAAGTGCCGGACGGACGGATGGATGGACGGACAGAAGAACTGACGAACAATGCCAAAAAAATATCCCTCCGCCTTTGGCGGGGGATAAAAAGGTGCTGCGTTTAATAGACGCTGATGCCCTCAGTTAAGTCTTGTCAGTATCAATACATTGGCCCATTTGAATAAGTCTTAGTCTTTAATAAGGTCAGTGTAAAAGTCAAAATAAGATCAAGTAATATCAGTGTGCTGAGTGTTAAATGAAAGTATCAATGCTTTTTAGTAAGCTGTATAAATTTGTATCGCATGTTTTACCAAGAATTTTGACCTTCTGACTTAGTTTAAGACCAAAAAAGGTCAATGTATAAGTCAAGGTCAAAATGAGGTCAGGTGATGTGGGTGTGTTGATATTGCTCATAGATGACATCCATGCCAGTATCAAAGCTTTTTAGCATGAGGTATTGATGTTAGAAAAAACATGTCATTTTAGGTTAACCAACAATTGGTGCCTTCTGAATAAGTCGAAAAGTATGTCAATTTCAAGGTCAAAATTAGGTCAGGTAATGAAGGTGTGTTGCGAGTGTTCATAGACATCATCCTCACAAGATTTAAAGCTTTGTAGAAAGCTTATTAACATTTGACATTTTCTTGCTTTAAAGCAATTATATAAAAGAATTCCAGATTGTTTGACAAAAATGCTTATTTCAATGACTGTTACTAAGTCTGTTACCCTATGAAAGTTTTGATATCCATTAAATTCCACAGAAGATTTGAAAACATTTCCTACCACGTCAGAGTACGAGGTCACAGTTGAGAAGTCCTCCCCCTCGAGTATTTCCGGTGCAGACCATTTGACGAGGGCCTTGTTTTTATCCTCACCCTTCTTGTACACGTCTAGCGTGAACACGTCTGTGTAAAGGCTGTAGTCGGAGAGCTGCACTTTCCTCTCATCTGACAAACTGAAACAACACCATTATTTGCAAGTGCATGGTAAAGTTGGAAGAGTCCAAAATTAAGTTTTGCAGAGCTTTTACTGGACAGAAAATATACAGTGATATCAACTTTATCACAAAATAAAATAAGGAACACCAAATTATATAGTCAATTACAAACAAATTATTAACGGGAAACACTCTTTCTAAGTCCATGACACACAATTATATGAAAGTGTGCACATTCTCAAACACTGTTTCATTGTTGATGTTATTAAGCAACTCAATTACTATTTTACTTACAGGTTTTACATTCATGTCAGATGCCGATGCTCAGAACAATTAAAAGTATTTGATATTGTTTACAAAGCTTTTTTTCATTAGTAACCATAGAGACCCCTACAGGCAGTTCCTCAGTGCCAGGTTGCCATGGACAATGGACTGGTTGCTAAGGTAATCCATGGCCTCTGCAATCTGCTGACCAAAGTCCAGTAACTCCTGGATTGATAAGTCCTGAAGGCAGAAAATAAATGAAACTTTTACACACTATAATAATTTACTAACAATCATTGCAGCCTCTCTCTGGGAAAACTGGCCTTAATGCATGTGTATGAATTGTTGTCCCAGATAAGCCTGTGCAGTCTCCACAGGCATATCAGGGACGACAATTTCCGCCTGGACTTTCTTTTACAAGAGACTCCTGTAAAACAAATACTTCCATAAATGCGGAAAGTGTTGTCCCTTATTAGCTTGTGCTGACTGTACAGGCTAATCGCTGACAACACTTTATGCACATGTATTAAGCCAAGTTTTCCCAGAAAGCGGCACATTTAAACTTGTGAAGCCCAGAACATTTTTTTTTATGATCAGAGTTTGCTAGTAAGAAATGCAGTTCTGGTGAATGCCAATTATATTCAAATTACCTGCGCTTTATCAAATTATTTTATTTATAGTATATATGTACCTCTGTTTAAGAGCATTTGGTAAAGCTTGTGAAGAAACTAAGCCCTAACACAGAAAAAACTGATACCACAGTTGTATTGAAAACAAAACAAAATGCTTTCCATTTGCATGCAAATAGAAAGACATTTAAAAAATTAAGGGACATGCTGCCAACCTTATTTGAATCCCTGACGTATGCTTTTAGATTGCCTGTCTGGGAGTACGGTGTGACAAGAAGGGGGTCGTCTGCTACACTGATGCAGACGCCAACAATTGGCACAATGCCAGGATGCTGCAAGTCGCGGAGATGAGATGTTGTCTGCAGCAGGTGGGACACACTCGCACTGTCAGACTTTGAGCCTGTAACGAAGGTACAAAGATGAACAAACCTTGTTTTTCTTACTTGGAGATATAATCTTAGCCTAATATCAAATGACTTTGTGGTAGACCCATGTAAACACCACCAATAGCAACAATATACAAAGCTACTAGACTGTAAACTATAATTAACAAGAGATGTGTTTGTCAGAAACACAATGCCCCTACTGCGCTGCTTTGAAATAAAATTTCTATTTATCATTTGGCAGGTATAGAAATTATCTCCCTTTAAAGCTTATTACTTCCCTTGGATTGTGGTTTTTTACCTTTAACCTTGAAGGATGACCTTGACCTTTCACAACTCAAAATGTGCACCTCCACGAGAAACACATACATGCCAAATATCAAGTCTCTATCACCTTACCTTGGAGTGTTTTCACTGCCACATCTTTGGGGTCTTCATCACCGCTGTACGAATACATCCCCTTGTGAGTAACACCAAAATTACCTGCAGAAATAGCAAGTAGCATGTTGAAAACGTTCTGAGATTGATGTGTGAACAGGAAAAAAGAGAAATGTCATGAGTTAATGAGTCTTATGCAATATGCGGCCAACGCAGCACCAGACCAGCCAGCGCACTTGTGCAGACTGGTCAGAAGCTACCCTGGNTAATATCAGTGTGCTGAGTGTTAAATGAAAGTATCAATGCTTTTTAGTAAGCTGTATAAATTTGTATCGCATGTTTTACCAAGAATTTTGACCTTCTGACTTAGTTTAAGACCAAAAAAGGTCAATGTATAAGTCAAGGTCAAAATGAGGTCAGGTGATGTGGGTGTGTTGATATTGCTCATAGATGACATCCATGCCAGTATCAAAGCTTTTTAGCATGAGGTATTGATGTTAGAAAAAACATGTCATTTTAGGTTAACCAACAATTGGTGCCTTCTGAATAAGTCGAAAAGTATGTCAATTTCAAGGTCAAAATTAGGTCAGGTAATGAAGGTGTGTTGCGAGTGTTCATAGACATCATCCTCACAAGATTTAAAGCTTTGTAGAAAGCTTATTAACATTTGACATTTTCTTGCTTTAAAGCAATTATATAAAAGAATTCCAGATTGTTTGACAAAAATGCTTATTTCAATGACTGTTACTAAGTCTGTTACCCTATGAAAGTTTTGATATCCATTAAATTCCACAGAAGATTTGAAAACATTTCCTACCACGTCAGAGTACGAGGTCACAGTTGAGAAGTCCTCCCCCTCGAGTATTTCCGGTGCAGACCATTTGACGAGGGCCTTGTTTTTATCCTCACCCTTCTTGTACACGTCTAGCGTGAACACGTCTGTGTAAAGGCTGTAGTCGGAGAGCTGCACTTTCCTCTCATCTGACAAACTGAAACAACACCATTATTTGCAAGTGCATGGTAAAGTTGGAAGAGTCCAAAATTAAGTTTTGCAGAGCTTTTACTGGACAGAAAATATACAGTGATATCAACTTTATCACAAAATAAAATAAGGAACACCAAATTATATAGTCAATTACAAACAAATTATTAACGGGAAACACTCTTTCTAAGTCCATGACACACAATTATATGAAAGTGTGCACATTCTCAAACACTGTTTCATTGTTGATGTTATTAAGCAACTCAATTACTATTTTACTTACAGGTTTTACATTCATGTCAGATGCCGATGCTCAGAACAATGAAAAGTATTTAATATTGTTAACAACGCTATTTTTCATTAGTAACCATAGAGACCCCTACAGGCAGTTCCTCAGTGCCAGGTTGCCATGGACAATGGACTGGTTGCTAAGGTAATCCATGGCCTCTGCAATCTGCTGACCAAAGTCCAGTAACTCCTGGATTGATAAGTCCTGAAGGCAGAAAATAAATGAAACTTTTACACAATATAATAATTTACTAACAATCATTTGAGCCTCTTTCTGGGAAAACTGGCCTTAATGCATGTGTGTGAATTGTTGTCCCAGATAAGCCTGTGCAGTCCCCACAGGCATATCAGGGACAACAATTTCCGCCTGGACTTTCTTTTACAAGAGACTCCTGTAAAACAAATACTTCCATAAATGTGGAAAGTGTTTCCCTTATTAGCTTGTGCTGACTGTACAGGCTAATCGGTGACAACACTTTATGCACATGTATTAAGCCAAGTTTTCCCAGAAAGCGGCACATTTTAACTTGTGAAGCCCACAACATTTCTTTTTATGACGAGTTTGCTATTAAGAAATGCAGTTCTGGTGAATGCCAATTATATTTAAATTACCTGCGCTTTATCAAATTATTTTATTTATACTATATATGTACCTCTGTTTAAGAGCGTTTGGTAAAGCTTGTGAAGAAACTAAGCCCTAACACAGAAACAAGATGGCCATGATGGCCCTGAATTGCTCACCTTTTACTAGACTTGACCCGGTGACCTAATTTTTGACCCCAGATGACCCATATACGATCCAAAATCAGATATTATCAAGATAAACATTCTGACCATATTTCATTAAGATCAGATGAAAACTATGACCTCTATTTGTTACACAAGGTTTTTCTATGATTTGACCTAGCGACCTAGTTTTTGACCCCAGCTGACCCAAATACAATCCCAACCCAGATGTCATCAGGATTAACATTCTGGCCAAATTTTATTAAGATTGGATGAAAACTGTGACCTCTACTGCCTACACAAGTTTTTTTAAACTTTGACCTAGTGACCTAGTTTTTGACTCTAGATGACCCAAATTTGATTCCAACCCAGATTTTAACAAGACAAACATTCTGACCATATTTCATTAAGATCTGATGAAAACTGTGACCTCTTATTGTGTACACGAGGTTTTTCTATGATTTGACCTAGTGACCTAGTTTCTGACCCCAGATGACCCAAATACAATCCCAATCTAGATTTCATCAAGATAAACATTCTGACCAAATTTCATAAAGATTGGATGAAAACTGTGACCTCTATTGTCTACACAAGGTTTTTATATTATTTGACCTAGTGACATAGTTTTTTTACCCCAGATGACCCAAATACAATTGCAACCTAGATTTCATCAAGATAAACATTCTGATCAAATTTCATAAAGATTGGATAAAAACTGTGACCTCTATTGTCTACACAAGGTGTTTCTATTATTTGACCTCGTGACCTAGTTTTTGACCCCAGATGACCCAAATACAATCCAAAACCCAGATTTCATTAAGATAAACATTCTGACCAAATTTCATAAAGATTGGATGAAAACTGTGACCTCTATTGTCTACACAAGGTTTTTCTATTATTTGACCTAGTGACCTAGTTTTTGACCCCAGATGACCCAAAGACATTCCCAACCCAGATTTCATCAAGATTAACATTCTG